>NQII01002298.1:233653-262775 GCA_002778355.1 Clitarchus hookeri
GGCATTTACTTTTACTTTTTGCTATGTTATCTCCTACGTAACAATTGTATTTGTTAGATAATTTTTATTGTCTGATTTTCATGACCACACAAATAATGCGATCAATAATTCCTTTTGAGCTAGTTCCTCTACAAATATTCTCGCGATGTTAGGCACATTTGCAATAGATAGCCTAGGAAAGCTACCCTCTGCAGCTAAGTAAAAGTATAAACCTAANCCCCCTCGGGCAATCTGTGAAGCCTGGTAAAAAAACCACCGGTGCTGATCAAGTGCTGAATCACGAGTTTACTTCGCTTGTGTTACATTATTTATATAAGATGTGGCAGAGTATTTGCAGTACGCAATTGCATGCATATCTACCCGGTAATATAACGTTATACTTCTGTAATCGAGCAGTAAATAACGGCATTTACTTTTACTTTTTGCTATGTTATCTCCTACGTAACAATTGTATTTGTTAGATAATTTTTATTGTCTGATTTTCATGACCACACAAATAATACGATCAATAATTCCTTTTGAGCTAGTTCCTCTACAAATATTTTCGCGATGTTAGGCACATTTGCAATAGATAGCCTAGGAAAGCTACCCTCTGCAGCTAAGTAAAAGTATAAACCTAAAGAAAATCACTATAGTAAATCAACTGGCATTACAGGAAATGCAACAACTATACTTTTGTAAATATTCAAAAAGTTTAAAGAATAAAATTTCTCATTCAAGTGTAGACATAACAAATTACGTAGGCAGTTCAAGGCTTGAATTTCATTGAACCAATTTGATGTTTCAGAATATTTGATGGTAAAGTACTGATGAATTTAAATAATCTTAGTCAATGAAAAATGTCTTACTAAATCTTACTAGCCAATAATAAGTACTAAGAGTAGAATCCTATTGCTTTTAATATATCTGCATACAGATATCGGCTGCAACACTTTCTGGATTATCCTTTTGATGCCTACGGCTTTGTGATGTTTGCTGTTTTTTCTCAAGAGCTGACCACAAGAGTCAATAAAAGAAATAAACTTTTGTTTCCGAATAACCCCGGAGTAATGGTCCAAGGATACGTTCACTGTTTATGGGGTACAGCTACAACAGTGCATACGAAACAAGAACAAAGCTGTAGATAAACATATTATAGCCCGAATATCGGACGAGGTAACGAAACATTCCTCCAAAAAGTACGATTGGTTTGATCCAACAACCACCCATTAAGGACTCGTTTTTGAGCAAATACTCGAACGATAATGGGCGACATAGGGGCCAAAAAATTAACATTTTATTATACTCATACAAAACTTTTTGTTCATATTTTAAAACTAAGCTTAAAAGAAAAAGTTTTGCGAATTTCGTATCGAAGACCTTCGATGTACTTTGAATTTNTCATATTTTAAAACTAAGCTTAAAAGAAAAAGTTTTGCGAATTTCGTATCGAAGACCTTCGATGTACTTTGAATTCGCACTTTTGAACTGTTATTAACGAAAATAAAAGAATTAAGTCGTTTATACGTGCAAAACTTACACATGAGACTGTANGCACTTTTGAACTGTTATTAACGAAAATAAAAGAATTAAGTCGTTTATACGTGCAAAACTTACACATGAGACTGTATTACATATTTTCAAAGTATTTATGGAAATAAACAATTGTATCGATTTAAAATAGCATTAATGCATGGAACAATTCAATAGCATGCGAAAATACTGCTGTGCGACCAACTACTCGTTCTATAAATTATTCAAAGTTGGCATAACGAGAAATTTGTTCATTTCAATGCGAACCGGCCTTATTTACCTGTATAAAAGACGACATCATACATAAGACGAAACCGCGTGAATTTTTGGCCTACAGGAAGGACTTATACCTCCACAAATTTTTTGGGCATGGAATTTATTACGATTATTTTGTATGCGCAGAAAGGAGTACTTTCTGTCAATTGACACTGTAATAAAGATCTTTCCAATTCAACACTGCTTTAGTTACGACAATTATAACTTCACTTATATTTATATCATTGTGACTAAATCTTCTAAATAAGTCACATATATTTATCTGGCACAGTGACAGCTGTCACACATGTTTGAAAATGTAGTTTGAGCTTATCTTCAACCGGAAAACGCGCGAAGTGAAGTTCAGAAACTCGGTAGCTGACGTGCTGTACCGAGAACCGCGCACCAGATCATCTTCAGGAACACGACGGGAGTGGCGCTGTACGGAGAATGGTGGAGATCTGCCCCCCACCCCCCTCAAACCGCTTTACATGATCATACCACATCACTGCACGACGTTGGATGGGATTGCGAAATCAGCGCTCGAACCAAGGCCGGGGATTCCGTTGTCAGGAGCACAATTCTCATTCCCTTAGCCATTTGTCTGGTGCCGTTTTACGCGACAGTCGCTAACCGCGCATACTGCAGTTTACGNTTCCGGCCGCAGCGATGTCGAAGATGTGATGTTTTACCGGATTCCCGATATTAACGGTACAATCGTGAAATGGTCGTACGCGAACATCCAAATTTTATAGCTACCTCGGAGATGCTATGTCCCATCTCTCGTGCGCCGACTATAACACCACGTTCAAACTCACTTAAATCTTGGTAACCTGCCATTGTAGCAGCAGTAACCGATCTAGTTGCCTACCGCATCGCGTTACTGTGATTGGTTCCATACCTCTGTTATTTGCGTACGCACGCCTATACCAGTTTTTTTGGCTCTTCAGTGTACATCGCGGCCCGGTTCCATGCGCTGTATGTCCAAGGATGGCGTCTCGGTGCCTCCAGACAGAACNCTCTTCAGTGTACATCGCGGCCCGGTTCCATGCGCTGTATGTCCAAGGATGGCGTCTCGGTGCCTCCAGACAGAACTATCAGTGCACTTCTACGTCGCTCTGTTTCCGGCAAATCTTCCGCATTCATTGTTCAAGGTCTGAGGCATTAATGCTTCACGAGCTGACGTCAATTTGAAGTTCATTGTTGCGGCAAACTGTTAGAGATCTAAATTGTATTCGTAGTTGTCGTTAATTACTTTTGGCGTATTTACAGAACAAGAGTTTTTTTTGTGTAAATAGCAGAACGGTCAAGCTGCGAATAACGTAAGTGATTAATGGTTAGTTTGTAAGCTGTCCANTTTTTTTTGTGTAAATAGCAGAACGGTCAAGCTGCGAATAACGTAAGTGATTAATGGTTAGTTTGTAAGCTGTCCAGTCCCCATGTGTGTTTCAGCCAACATGGCGAAGAAGGCGTACAGTATGTCATTCCCCAATGCACTTAGTCGTGCTACTGGTAATGGAACAATATATTGCGCGTTTGTATTGTAACTGCTTTCATGCAAGAGACAGAGCACGACCCAAGATTCTGCCGCCTTCCCCACGAGTACCCCGTGTACTGACGTATCAAAACAGAGAGCTTGGGATGTTTGTGTTCATTTAAACTGGGTGAGTGAATAAAGAGATTTGGGCGGCTTTTAACAGCGAGGCCTTGGGAGCCGACGAGGGTGTTTCAGGTGAAAATGGAGCAGCGTTGAAATAAAAGGGCCAGGGAAACGGGAGATTCCCTAGAAAACCCGCCGACTAGCGGCATCGTCCGGCATGATTCCCACGTGCGAAAGTCCGGGAGTGACCCGGCTGGGAATTGAACCCTGTTCGTATTGGTGGGAGGCGAGCAGGCTAACCGCTCAGGACCCGCGGTCCCCATTTAAAATGAGAATAAAATCTGTTATTTACTTCGCTTGGTAGGTTAAGCTCATTTTGAAAAGTGAGAACTTTTAAAACTGTCCTCTTAAGTGTTAGAAAGATTCTTGTAATGGGGGTTAGTTATTGAATGATAACTACTTCGGACATAACGTTTTTGAGAGTGGTCTGTAGGGTATTCATATGTGACTGAAGATGGGAACAGTTTACACTTTTTGTTGTTNCATAACGTTTTTGAGAGTGGTCTGTAGGGTATTCATATGTGACTGAAGATGGGAACAGTTTACACTTTTTGTTGTTTTGAAATATGTGTGCTGTGCATGATTTAGTTGTTGTAGAAAAATCTATTAGCCCCCACCCCCTTTTTTCTCTTATCATCACTTTGTCAAAGTTTTTTTAGTTTTAATTGTATTAACTGTTTTCATTATTTTTTTTAAATTACTAATTTCGGTGTTACTAGTTTTTCTAGTGAGAATNTTTTAATTGTATTAACTGTTTTCATTATTTTTTTTAAATTACTAATTTCGGTGTTACTAGTTTTTCTAGTGAGAATTGACACAACAAATCCCAGCAATAGGAAATTTGACTTCATGTATCCTGTCCCCTCCCCCATTCACTAGTGCGTAGTTTATTAGCCTACTTTTCAAAGGAAAGGAAGGCTTATGAGATCACTTTCCTGTCTTCGAGTCTGTGTTTATATGTGTGATTGCGTGTGTCTCAGCGTGTGTGTGTCCACCCCCTTCAAATTTTGAAAATGTGAACCGAATTTCACCAAACTCGGTACACATATAGTGCTAAGTACGGACACCTGACTTTTATAGTTTTAGACCACTCCGGGAACTAACTTTCGAAATTGAGGCAGTTTGAAAATTTAGGGTGATATGTCATATCTTGGAAAACATTTAACCGATTGTAACCAAATGTTTTATGCTGACAGCGCAAGTTGTAAGAATTAAATTCAAAGATGAATATTAATGTTAATCTGCAATTTTGGGAGATAGCTTCACATGAAAAAATTAAGCTTTTACGTTAAATTTCGAAAACTACTCAACCTATTTTCGCCAAATTGGGGACGTAAGTAATAATACTTATTTACTTAATTATAAACTTATTTTAATAATGGTGTTTATAAAATTATTTTAGGTACATTTGGTATACTACCACACCATTTGGCCAATTTCAACCAAATTTCGTAGGATCACGGCATGTATTACAAGCATCCTATGAGCTAAACAANCCACACCATTTGGCCAATTTCAACCAAATTTCGTAGGATCACGGCATGTATTACAAGCATCCTATGAGCTAAACAGCATCCACTTTTGTCGGTCTTTTTGAAAGATAGCGCTGCATAAAAAAATTTATCATTTACATTATATCTCGAAAACTACTGAACCAATTTTCGCCAAATTTGGCACGTAAGAAATACTCTGATAGACCAGGTAAATATGAGTGATTAAACTTTATTGGCCACTTACTTGAAAAATTGCACCCATATAAATAATTAAGGTTTTTTTTTTTTGTTATTACTATAACAACATTTGGCCAATTTCAAAAAACATTTTTACGCTGACAGTATATATTACGAGCATCAAATAGGCCAAAAAATAAAACTCTTGTCTGCCATTTTGCAAGATAGTACAACATGAATTAATCAAGTTTTTGTGTAATTACTTGGTAAACAATTGACATATTCCTACAAAATTTGGCAGTTAATATACACAAATATGTTTCAAGTATGTCAGACACTTATCTTCAAAAGGTGGCCATAAGGCCATTTTAGTTTTGTATGTTATATCGTCGAAACCATGTAATTAATTTCAACGAAACTTTATGATAGCTTAATTTGTTACAACAAACTAATGTGTACATTAAAAACCTCTTTTATCCACCATTATGTAAAATAGCAATTGGCAAATTGAAATTATGTGATCTCCGAAAAACAACCGATTTCAANTCTTTTATCCACCATTATGTAAAATAGCAATTGGCAAATTGAAATTATGTGATCTCCGAAAAACAACCGATTTCAACCAAATTTTGGCAAACAATTAGTACTATATAAGGCTATGTAAACTAATAAATTTTGAGTGGGTCAGAAATACATATTTTTAAAACAACGTCCAAATAAACATTTTAGCTCCGAATGTTTTATCAACGAAACTGCAAAACAAATTACAAATTAACGTTGTATGATGAGAGTAACAGTTGTATCTATTAAAATTGTTTATGCAAAGCCAAATTTCTGTGCCATTTTGTAAGATAGCCTAAAATGAATTAATGTAGTTTTTATGTCGTATCTCGGGAAACAATCGACTGATTTCTTTCAAATTTGTCGAAGAAGTTGTACTGAGGTAGGCTATAGTAATCTATATGTTTAAGTACGTAAGTTTCTTATTTTCTGAATGGCGCAGATATATACATTTAACTTAGTGTGCTATATCTACGAAACCATGTAACAGATATAATTTAACTTTGTATATTTTATCTATGATAATAATCGAATGTGCTTATAAAGAAACTTTTTACCCTCCATTAATGAAGATCGTCACATGATCAATTGAGGTTTTATGCCAAATGCCGATGACCAATCAACCGATATGCATACAGAGAGACTCCTTTACTGGATTTTTTTTTGNGAGGTTTTATGCCAAATGCCGATGACCAATCAACCGATATGCATACAGAGAGACTCCTTTACTGGATTTTTTTTTGCAAATTAGTGTCAGGTGAGTAAACTGAACATTTAGTCATATTTGTTGGATAACTCTATTAATTTCCNTTTTTTTTTGCAAATTAGTGTCAGGTGAGTAAACTGAACATTTAGTCATATTTGTTGGATAACTCTATTAATTTCCACAATATTTTGCATACCTACAGAAGCCCAAGTATAGTTACGTGATTTAAATGTGGTAAGGCGATAATTTAAAAAATGGCAGCAATATAAATATTCTTATATGTTTGGCATATTTATTTAACAATTTTAGTCAAACTTTTTATGCCGACATTATCTATTACAAACCACGTGTACGGAGCCTCTTTTTAAGCAATTATTTAGATAGCCACTTTTAAGAGAATAGGGGTTTTTATGCCACATCTCAGAGACCAATCAACAGACTCCATCAAATTTTTCACACAAGTAGCGCTAAGGTAGGCCATGAAAATTTATGTGTTTTAGAGGCCCAAACACTTATTTTCAAAATGGTGGCCGGNCAAGTAGCGCTAAGGTAGGCCATGAAAATTTATGTGTTTTAGAGGCCCAAACACTTATTTTCAAAATGGTGGCCGAATAAATATTTCAGGTTAGTGAACCCTATCGTACAAAACATTAGACTGGTTAAATCTGAAGTTAATACTTCGAATCCTACCTCCGTGATGCAGTTGATTGTAAGCTAACTTAATTTTACATGTTTTTTTTTTTACTTGATTCCCGTGTAGGTCACTCGTGTATTTTAATTGTCTTTGTAGAGTCTCGCATGTTTCTTGTTTAATCGCTAATGATATTTCTGACAATCAGACGTGAATGCTTACCTGCCATCTAAGCTTTCAAGAAATTTAGTACAATAATTCTTTCCACAAATGTGTAGGAAAATAGGCTCATTAGTTATCAGTAACTTTTTCTTTATTTATCAAATGTTCGGATTCATGTGAGACACAAATATGATCTGTAATGGTGTACATACAAAGCAACAGGTTCTTCGAGTAAGACATTTTCCTTTTATCCGACGTAAGTTCAGGTGGACGTACCTGTTTGGATAAAACGATAAAAAGAATAAAGAGAAAATTTTACATTTCTTATAATTCGCGGACGGATTGACGTGTATTTTGTGGCGACGCTTATGATGGGAATAACAGACACGAATTTTTCCGTTCTTTCCTTAAACGTACATTACACAAGCGGCTGCCCGGCAGTTGACTTGCTACGTAGAATCACAGCCTCCCGGGTACTTCCCCACGTTGAACGCCGAGCAAGGCTACATAAGACACGAAAACCTGTCCGCTGGCAGCACACGAGCGCACACGAGACGACAGGATTGTTCGCCAGCCATGGGACCTCTTACTGTGAGTATTACCATTGCATGTAAAGAGCAGAGTAGAGCGAACTACACCGCGGGCGTATTTTCCCCTCGCGGCCGAAGATGTACACACCTCACAAAAAGGTCTGCACCATCGGGATTTCTAATTTCCTCGGTTGCTCACGCCCCAGCAGAAATTATGGGTTGAAATTCATACAGTTTGTGCAGAATACCACGCCAGACGTGACGCATGTCTTTTTTTAATGCGCCGATTGTCTCAGCGAACATCATTCATGTGCAACCAATTCAGGTGGTACAACACTTTTTTGAGGTGTGTAGTAATCGCTTCCCTTTGCCCATGGTGCCTCGTGTGGTAAATGAAAGTAACTTAGAGTAGGTACGGCTCGTTTGTAGAGCGTAACATATCTATCCTCTCCTTTTCATTGTTCATGTGCACATTATTTCAAAGTTTTTGCTTTTAATACTTTCTTCCGGGGAAAGCGTGTTTAGTTGTTCTATACCTTGTCTGACGTCCCATTCATTACGTAGTGGGTTCGATCCTGAATGCACGCACTAGAGATTATTTTACCACGTGGTTTCCCATCCATTTTAATGATAACGTCGATCCAATTCGTCAAGATTATTTTACAAAATTCATCAGGTCTTATATTAAGAACATTATTAGCTTAAAAACATAATGAAACCCAGGTATGTAGGGCTTAACATCTCGTCGACAGCGAGGTTATCAGGGACCGAGTGCGTTTCTCAGAGAAGCATGAAGAAGGAAGGCATCGACCACGATCGGTAGTAACGTTCAATCTGCTCAGATTATGAACAAAAATAGATTTTTTATGGAAGAGTTTGGCATAGGGAAAATTTTCACCACAGGGAGCGCTCGTGTTTTAAAGAGATCGCTTTTAAGCAAGGAGGACATGGAGAAATTCTACTCATTGGTGTGTAAAAGTTCGTGTTTGGCTTGAATTGCGATATACACTAGCCCCGGTCAAAATTTTTTTAAGTATTAACTTTATTTTGAAACTGGTGTTTCTCCAATGATATTTACAGTATAAAACAGAAAATAATACAACTGTGTTTGGCATAGAGCATTCATAAGCAGGTTTATTTCAATGGTGAAACATTACGAAGTCAAGTGCGAAATATATGTAGTCGTCATTAAAAGGAACTTTGTATTTTTCTCTTTTTCCCAAAGGAAACTGGACAGGAAAAACCCCAAAAATTTTATTTATAACCATTTCGCTGTTGTTTTCCTGTTCAGCTGTAATACTAAATAAACCAATTCTGTAAGACAAGGTTTCTCTAAATACAGTCTGCGACAGAATATTAAACTCCGTGTGAACATATTCCGATATATTTTCACTCTAGCACAAACAACAAAGTTCATTCGTTACGTAGGTTCTAACGCAATACAAACATGAAAGTTTGCAGAAATATATTTTTATATATAATGGAAATTGCAGCTATCCCATTAACTAACATGCAAATTTAAAAAATTTGGTGCACTTGCTACACCAATGAACCCTGGCGGCGAAATGGTTTAGTTGCCAATCTAAAAGCACTGGGTTTCCCAACTTGAGTAGAATAAACATTACCTGTAGTAAGGTATCATTACAGCATTCGCCTGGAGTTATTTCCTAAAAACATTGAAAACCGAAACCAGGATGGCCCGACCAGGAATCCAACCCAGGCCGTCCTGAATTCGAGTCCGAATTTTTACTACTCCACCACCTCGCTCGGGGAAACGAAGTTGGTTTAACTGAAGCCCTTTCGTGATGTGCTGACTTTGGTCGAGTAAGAAAGGACAGCAGAAGGAAACGATATTGTTTAGAAAGATTACTGCAAACTAAGTTTCTCAGACCGAGTTACTAACGGCGTCCATGTAGTCGGGATAGGCCGTGAATTACGTCCGCGACGAAATATTTGTATTCTCTTTGGTGCAGATCTTCGTATTTTAATTACTTGGGTTCAAAGTCCGAACAGAAACTCGCATGTGCCTTGCCGGGATGCGATAAATCCGTCGTTCTCTCTCTCTCTCTCTCTCTCTCTATCTCTCTCTCTCTCTCTCTGCCTGACCTCGGAAAAATTTCGCCACTAGTTGGTAACTGTTTTCTTCCACATGCACCGACCTTTCTCCTAAAAGTCTCCACTGGCATCGATTCCTCATCCACTGAAATGTATATTGCAGCGCTCTGATCTTGCTGGCGCGGCATTGATTACACACCGTCCATCTTCAAGGTCACTGTGCGTGCGTCACGCGTGCAGCTCCGCTTCAGCGTCCGTGTTCCGACCTTCAGTTGTCAGTCAACAGTCCTTACTTCGAGCGTGAATCACTTGGACACGCCTCTTCAGACTTTACTACACTGATAAAAATAATCCTTTTTACGTAAACGTGCTGGTGAAAATGCATCCAGAGGTAAACTTTCCGTAAAACTGCGAACACGTTGATTTTCAAAAACGGACTTTCCGTAAATTTTACAAAACATTCCGTGAATTCGTGGAACCTCTCCATTGATTTCTAGTATGTTTTCTGTACTTCAAGTTTAAAATAAAAAGAGATAACGGAAAATATTATATTTTGGTTATGTGGGTGTTCTGCTGTGTATAACAATATTTTTGAAAATGTTAAAACCTTTTACACTTCAGCAAGATTAAAATCCTAGTCAAATATTTACAAGTCCACGACACTAACCACTCACCTAGAACTCTTGCATAAGGTCTGTGGTATAAATTTGGTATTTATAGTACAGTCAGGTAAGCAAATTTTTCAGTTTACATTAAAGTTATAATACTTTAAGTGTTTTTAGATGTTACAGACGCATGATACTACTTTGTAATGTTTGGAAGAATGGGCCTTAGAGGCGTGGATAACCTAAATGCCACAGAAACGATAACTTGCAGGTTACAGTGGCGAAGAAAGCTTCTCATAGACTCGGCATTGCTCGTCCCCGAAACCCCAAGCTACAGAAAATACGAAGACATTCCGTATTTTGTATTTCCGTTTTCCGTCGTTGTGGATTGCGTTTCCGTGTATTTGCTGTACATATCCGTAAAAAAATTCCGTAAATATTCGGAAATTTTTAACAGTTTAGCCACAATAATTCTCCGCCGCAGTACTGGCAATGCATAAAAATAATACTATAAATAAAAGCGACCATCAGGAATTATCTTCGCGCTTCTGAGGTAGATAGATTCCTGCCAAACAAATTAGCTCAAAAATTGGTTTTTTATTTATATATTTTTTTGGCTCTTAGACACTTTGTGCAGCTTTCCAAGTCACTTTTGATAGGAACAGCTGTTTCTCAATACACCTCTCCATGGTACGTCGGTATTACTGTATACATTTTATTGATGCACTACGGAAGTCACAAGCGTATGGAAGCTATTTCAGAGCTATCTTGCGTTTGGCCAGTAAAATAGCTGGAAAAGCGAGGACAACTCTCTCACAAGTGGTCCGCCTACCTGCAAGTATTGCCCTGATTCTGCTAAAGTCAGCTTCAGTAACATACACTTGGGTTCTCAGTGGCCATGTATGCCGTGGCTTCTTCCTTATGTGGCAAACAAATGGTTGTGTGGGTGTTTCGGGGATACGACTGTGGTGTTTACAGTAATACCTCTGCATTAGCTCGTAATATTTTAATTGAAAGATATGGGAATTAAAGGAAATTCATTAAGTTGGTTTCATCGCTTAAATCGAAATAACTTAAAGGTTTTTTTTTTTCGTTTCACAACAAAATCAGCGTGCTAGCACACTATAGTTGTGAAATATATTGCCCTCCCCAACCCTCCCAAATTTTTCATGCCCCAGAGGTTTCGCCTAAGCAAAATTTTTCGACAGTCGCCGCGAACCCCTAGCAGCGCTTCGCACATTCGCAGCGCTAACTCAAGGTCATTCTCGCATCGTAGTTGTATATCCGATCTCACGAGGTCATAACTATGTTAATTATATTACTGTAACTTCGTAACTAATATAATAATTAATCACTTTGCAAATATTATTGCAGTTTCCATCCTGGTACACCATCGGTTGGTCTGATTTTAAAAAAGAATTGACCTAAAAGTTCTGACCAATGAATGTTTTGCCACAATAATCGCATCTTGTGCAGAGCCGCGCAAAGCGAACCCAAGTCTACACTTTCTGATATCGCGTTTAGTTAAAATCCTCAGTTTCAGTAATATTCTTGTTTAAGGCTGCGAGCATTCAAGAGAAGCAACTAGGGTGATTGTTCCGTATAGCTTTCCCTTATTGTAAATCCATACGAAACCCGCTAGTATCTCTTTTTGTAATTCACACTGTCGGTACAGAATGCCAGAGGTGACGCATGTCTTTTTTTAACCCACCGATTGTCTCAGCAAACATCATTCATGTGCAACCAATTCAGGAGGTGCAATACTTTTTTTTGAGGTGTGTAGTAATCGCTTCCCTTTGCCCATGGTGCCATCGTGTGGTAAAAGAAAGAGCGTAACATATTTATCCTCTCCTTTTCATTGTTCATGTGCACATTATTTAAAAGTTTTTGCTTTTAATACTTTCTTCCGGGGAAAACGTCTTTAGTTGTTCTATACCTTGTCTGATGTCCCATTCTCAACGTCGTGGGTTTGATCCTGAATGCACGCACTAGAGATTATTTTGCCACGTGGCTTCCCATCCAATTTAATAATAATTTTGATGCAATTCCTCAATATTATTTTACAAAATCCATCAGGTCTTATATTAAGAATATTATAAGCTTTGAAAAATAATGAAACCCAGGTATGTAGGGCTTAACATCTCACCGACTGCGAGGTTATCAGGGGCAGAGTGCGTTTCTCAGAGAAGCATGAAGAAGGAAGGCATCGACCACGATTGGTAGTAACATTCAATCTACTCAGACTATGAAAAAAAAGAGATTTATTATGGAAGAGTTTGGCATAAGGAAAATTATCGCCGCAGGGAGCGCTCGTGTTTTAATGAGATCGCTTTTAAGCAAGGAGTATATGGAGAAATTTTACTCATTGGTGTGTAAAAGTTCGTGTTTGGCTCGAATTGTGATATACACTTGCCCTGGCCAAAATTTTAAGTATTAACTTTATTTCGAAACTGGTGTTTCTCCAATTATATTTACGTTGATGGCACTAAGTTAACACTCATGCAATGTTTCTTCGTATCGTATTACTAGAATGATTATGATGAGCCTGGGACAAAGGGACGGGGGATAGGAGTTCGGTGCTGCTCATGCGCTGTAATTCCGGTCCCCCGGCGGCCATATCGCCAGCCATGTTGGATATCTCTGACCTTGACTATGACCTTAGAACTTCAATCCGGTAACTTTTAACATTAAAAACAAAAAAACTCAAAAACATAAAAAAATTGAAAATAATTTATAAAAAAATTTATTTTAAAAAGTGTTTTAAAAATGAATACAAAAATTACTAAAATCATTACAAAAAAATTATTATTAAAAAAGATATTTAAATAATTTTACATTTCTGGAGGTTTCCCTCAGTACCGCGACCAGCAGATGACTGACCCCTACCACGAATTGCTTCTGTATGAGAAACAATGTTTGCCATGCGGATATTAGCGGATAAAATGTGATAACAGTTACCGTTGAATCTGCACTGTTGATCAGTCGTCAAAGTGGTGTGTTCACAACAGTCTGCTAACAAGGAAGGTAAGATTAACTTCGTGTTTATTTGTCCGAAAAACATTGTCCATTGTGAATTCTTTCATTTTATCTTGATACTAGGTTGTTTTGCTCCCAAATTGCACCCTAGGTTGTTCTAATTCATTAGTTATTCAAGGTGTAAGAGGGTGTCGACTACTAGAGCTCATTTCTTAACATTTTGCAGTGGTCGACACTCATGTTCGTCTACTGAATCCCCCTAATGTTTTCTGTCAGGGCTTATAAACTACCTATTGAGTGGCTAAAATCAAAATTGTTGAACTGCTCAGATATAGTTATTTCAGGTTAGAATATTTTATTCGATAGTCTACGTTACGAATTATAAATACAAATCAAGTAATATAGGGAATCTCTAGGCCACTGATATTTGGAGGAGATTCTTTAAATACTAGATATCAGTTTCTACATCCAGTCAGCGTAGATTTTTGATATATATTCCTGAGAGTGTCGGTTTTTGTACTGGAGTTTCTAATAGTTTTGTTCGTGTTTTATTGATGAACTAGTCTCTAATTTACATGTATTAGGTACAACCCTCTAAATAAAGAGCCTGTGTATTATGAATAGTTATGAATTACTTATAATTAATGTACTTAATAAACTCAGTTATCTACCTTGTGGTACAGATTTTGTTTACCAACCCTAAAAGTATTGTGTGGGCCAATAATATGCACGTTATTTTTAACACGACAGTTCCTTTAACAAGAATGAGCTCTAATATTGTAGATAAAATGAATCATGTTAAAATAAAACGAGTTATTCAAGTGTTTCTAGCGTTTATCTGAACCCTTTATGCATTCCAAACACCCATGTCGACTACTGGCACATTCGATTTTCGACATTGTCAACTACTAATGCAAAACATGGGTGTTGGAATATGTAGGTTTTCTAATAGTGTTTAACAATGTATACGTTTGAGACAATTACTAGAGTAACATAAGTAGAAGATGAACTAGGAAAACGAAACTGCAAGTTGAGACTTTAACAACAAACGGAAATATGAGTGCAAAACTGAGATTTCAAGCTTAGGATGTCGACTACTGGTGCACTTATCCTATAGGTTTGTCAATGAGAAAATTTACATTGATCAATATTCAATTCCGGTATTAGAAACGGTGTTTCAATATTTGTGTAAGGCCAAATATTTCACAATTTTGGACCTTAACTCTGGGTTTTTGCAATGTGAGCTACACCAAAATGCAAGAGAACCTTTGGCGTTTTGTAAACCGTGGGGTATTTATCAGTGGACACGTTTGGCGATGGGGGTCAACTGCGGCCCTCAAGATATGTCGCGGGTTTTGTACCAAGTTTTAGTCAAATATGTTCATGACATTGTGCTCACGTATATTGATGACGTGTGCGTGTGCAGTAAACCTCAGAGGAGCACCTGGAAAGGCTTTGCAAGAAGCTGGGTTGACAGTGAACCCTGACAAAGTAAGTCTGGCAGAACAGCATGTCAGGTATCCAGGTTTCATTATTTCCGATGCTCAGCTGCCTACTGACCCAGAGAAAATTAAAGCCATTGTGAATTTTCCCGTTCCTAAAAACGTGAGAGGGTTTCGAAGTTTTTTTAGGCATGGCAGCTTTTTACGGGAAATGTATACCGAATTTTTCTAATATTACAGAGACTTGAAATTAATTAAAAAGGTAAAACACAGAGTTCTTGTCGGGTGATGACCAACAAAAAGCGTTTAAGAAGTTAAAAGACAGTTTAACATAGCCGCCAGTTTTGAAATTGCCAAATGTTGGTAGTAAATAGTATATTCATAGCGACGCAAGTTGTGTTGCTTTAGGAGCGTTGCTCAGCCAGAAGAAATACGGTGATTCTGTTCCCGTGGCGTACGCTAGCAAACTTTTGACAGCTGCGGAGCGGAAGTACACCATCTACAAAAAAGAGTGTCTGGCTTGCATGTAGGGAATGGAGCATTTTTTTTTATTATTTAGAGCACGTGCCGTTCGAGTTGTTTACGGACAACCAAGCTTTAAGTTGGCTTTCGAAATCGAATCAACCAGCTGGACGGCTGGCGCGTTGTCTGGTCAGACTATCTCGCTTTAAATCTTATATTCACCATATCAAGTGCGAATATCGCGTATGTTTCGCAGCGACGAGTATGTGGTGAATGTAGGTGATCCGAGTGAGCCAACGTAACAAACGAAATAGTGTCAGATGGTGTTGAAACCACAGCATTTTTTAAAACGTTTCAAAAATTTTACCTGACTTTTGTAGACATTAAAGAAAACCCGAAAAATTACTTAGAATGCCAGCAAATAATGTAAGATCCAGCTCAGTCAGGTTGCGTAGTTTTGAAAGGCTTAATTGGCAAGTGGTCAAGAAAAGAGGAGTTTCTTGTGTTTGTACCAGTTAATTTATGACCGATGGTGTATAAGTATTACCGCGAGTACTTTTTCGGAGGGCGTGTAGGCCGAGGTAAAACAATTTTGCGTTTAACTGAGATTTTTACGTGGTCTGATGTGCGAGAAGACATTGCGTGCCAGCAAGGCAAGCAGAAAAATCAAAAGCAGGAAGGAAAATATTCCGGGTATCTCGCTAAGTTTGTATGGATGTTATGGGGCGTTTACCGCGTAATAAATCTGGTTACGTCTACGTGTTGGTTGCGAGCAACAATTTCAGCAAATTCAGTTTTTTTTTCCGTTGCGGACAACTAAAGCTGTTGAAATTTGCAAGGTAATTTTTCATAGTCTGTTTTGCGTTTTTGGGTCACCTGCTTTTGTAGTCAAGGACAATGCGTCATGTTGTGTGTCGCAAGAATTTCGCGTCTTAATGTTCACGTGGGGAGTGAAGTCAATAAATACGTCGCCTTACTACACGCAGGTGAACTTGGTGGAAAGAGTCAACCGGAATATTAAAGTGTCCCTCCGTTGTTTCCAGTTAGGAACATAGAGAGAGAGTGGGACACCATTTTGTATAATCTTGTTTTGTGTTTTAACAACGTAATACATAGCCCCCACAAGCGAACTCCATCTGAAGTATTTTTGGGAAGGCAACTTTTACATCCCCTTTGAAATGCATGGCCATTGCAACCATTACATGTGGAAAATGTAGGTAACAGAGATTTGTTAAAAGTTATGGGAAGAAGTTACGCAGTATTTGCTTGTTCACAACAAGAAAATGGAAGACAAGGTGCATTTACAAATTAAAGATGTTACGTTCCGTAGCACGGATTTGATAATGGTCCAAACGCATTTTCTGAGCTCTAAAATTTATTATTTTAGATTAAAGTTAGTGCCGCAGTAGACCAGACCATTCAAAATTGTGCGATTTTTAACACCGGTGACTTTACTTGTTTCTGAGCTACAATTTCCATATAAAGAGTTTAAAGTTTATATATGCCATGCCGAAAGATTTTATGGTAAAGTGGATTAAAAGAGCTCTCCCTTAGCCCTATGTAAATGTGGATTATTGTGTTTTATTTAATTCTACATTAATTATATATATATAAATTTTAGTATGTTATATATTTAAGTGTTTTATAGTATATTCGTGGTTTCTTCACACTTTTTGAAACAAATCTTTGAAACATTACCCCATGTATGATGTGTTTTGTTGATTCCTAAATATGCCACGTATTACAAGAATTTTATGCTTCTGTTAACATAAAAGCAGTCTTTTTTCGTTAAACTTAACTTTTACTTAAATCATATTTATACATTTTATTATTCCATATATAATAATGAGAAATAAAAACAGAAAGAAAACGAATGTGTTGGTAATGCTTAATGAGAAATAGTTCTTATGCAATATACTATTACACAGAGTGCGTAGGAATGTAGTGCGTTGCACTACGGGGTAATTTTGTAGGGTTGATTAAGCTTTAGTTGCTTGAGGTGCAGGAATATCATGGAAGTAGAACTTTAGCAGGGCTTCAGAAAAGTTGGCAGTAAATATGAAAGTACTATACTGGTTAAAACGTATAGGTATCCACACACGTCCTCAACTAGCAAATGTTTTTCAGCTACAAGGGGCGGGTTTTATTCAGGTGGCAGTGGTGGTGTGCGCGGTGATCGTGGTGGCGGAAGGAGGTCCGGTGAACGCGGTGGCCAGCAGCACGCCCGACCTGATTCGGGTGGCGGACGTGGGGCGTCACGAGCAACCCACCGCACCACCAGGATTAGACCTCGCCCTCGGTGGTAGACCTCCAGGCTGGGTGGACCTAGGTGGTGGGCAGGGTGGCATCGAACCACGCTGAACCTGCCACCTGTCCCACTCACATGTATCTCTGCCAGCACGTGCCAAATAAAAAATAATATGTTCTTATATATTGTTGGTTCCCGATTTCTAATTTCAATCCAATTGCCTCTAGTTTTGAATTAAATCTTTAAAAATCACCCTGTGCATGACGTAATTGGTTCTTTTCTAATTGTGGCATGCATCAGAAGTGTTTTATGCTTGTTAAGGTAAAAGTATCATATTTTCTAATAAATTAAACTTTTACTAATATTTTATCAAAAATTATAGCATTTAACCTATAACTAATAGGAATAAAAACATGGGATAAAGAGCTGTAAGAAATAGTTCTTAAGCAGTATATTATTAAAGTGAGTGCGGTGCACTGTTCCTTTGGTGCAATATTCGAGAGTTGGTTAATCTTAGTATGTAATAGTTCTTATGCAAAATACTATTACACAGGGTGCGCACGAATGTGGTGCGTTTCCCTTCGGTGTAATTTTGTAGATTTGATAAAGCTTTGTTTACATGAGGCGGAGGAATATCCTGGAAGTGCAACTTTAGCAGGGCTTCAGAAAAATTGAAGTAATCGTAAATGGACGATACCCAACCAACGGTGGCTTGGAAAGTGATCCAAGAGGGAAGGAAGTTAGCAAGCACAGATCTTTCATTATTTTTAATTATAAAACTGTTTTTATTGTACATAAAGTCTTTACTAATGTGGTGACGTCAAGGATATTAGATTTTCTCTCACATTTAACTACAGAACATAAACTGTAGCAAAAATTTCGACATCATAGAAAGAACTCAATATGTAAAGAAACAAGAAGATCCTGTAGAGGAATAACTATTTGGCCTACTTTCCCATACAACCTTGTATTTTCCTCAATGTCGTGAATAAATCATTTGCAAAAAATCCCTGTCGTATGGCACATTTGTGTGACAGTTGCGGTAGGCCTTTCAGCCGTAATGACAATTTACTTAGACCTGCAAAAACCTGTATAGGTGTAGTGCAATTCTCATAAGTACATCGGTACCAGGTTTGCTGCAAGCAGGTCTCTTGTAACTTCGGTACATGTCCTCAATTGTGTAGTTACCTACATAACCCTCCCTGCACAGTGTGTCGGTGTAATAAATGTCACGATATTTTCGCGCAAGTACAACACGTGTGTGAATAGCGATATGTATAAACGACTAAAACCTACAACAAAATTGCATATAGTGAGATGCTTATATGTATTGAAAAATATTGTAATGTTTTTGAGAGCATGAGTGACCTTAACAAATTAATTGAATAAAAAGATGCCTGTGAATAAAATTGTGTTTTATTTTATGTTTACGTAATTTTCCAGAAAATACCTAAAATTTGAAAGGCATTGAAATAAAATGAATTTTATTAAAAGGTATTATATAAAGTACTATAGCACTATTTGTACAATTATATAATTTAATTAAAACATAATTTTTTAAATTCAATAACTTGAAAATTTTAGTAAAAAATAAATTCAATAAGTTATGTAGATAGTCAAAGTCCTGCGTCGTTCATGTAGGTATATTGTTGATTGAAATTTTTTTTAAATAGGAATAAAAAATTACAGAATATTCCAATGTCTATAAATATGAGTGCTGTCAGTTCACTAGGCGGCGGAATCGAGAAATTAACGCCACCTATGTGTTGAAAATGGAATCCAACAAGGGCGGCGACCGCACAACCTATACGTTTAAAAGATAAACAAATATGGCTGCCACCTGGTGGCAATATCCATTATTAATACACTAGCGCCACCTAGGTGACGTAAAATTAGACATATGAAATTCAAGATGGTACCCTCCATCAATTTATAAACAAATGACAAATGACAAAACCTACATGGTCCCATACTATAGAATGAATAAAAGTGAGGTGTGGTGGGGGTGGATTCATGCTGACTAAACAACCAATAGCAATTGGTGGTGGGGGTCAGTCATCTGCTGGTTGTGGTACAGGCTTCAATACATTGTAAGAGCTTCCTGTACAACATGCCTTTCGTACGTATGTAGAAACACTATGGTTTAATAATAATATATACATGTGGATAAGGCCTGTTAGTGACATTTAAGACAATATACCGTACTTTATGACATGGTGTACATCAACAAATATGTATTATTACTATTATACATGTATCACAAACGCTTACTTGCTTTATTACGCATGGAACGAAACTTTTCTACAAATATAACTTACCCTAATGTGATAACAAGCCTTTCCTCTGGTAGAATAGGTTGTGTGTGCCAAATACACCATGTCTTCGCCAAGCGATGTTCCACTTTTCTTAATATGTGATCGAAAGTCTCATGCGACATTCTCATATGCTGGGGAAATCTTTCCTTGTGGTTATTCTGTTCATTGAATAAATTACGATATTCGCCATAATGATTCCTGCTCCTGTTTACTATGAATGCACTCCAGTCTACTTTTAACGTTACACTGTCCAGATGGGAAAATGCTTCACCTGACGAAGAACTCGACGTGTTTCAGCCAAGGCTTCTGCTGCGTACTGGCGGGTTCGTCTGCTGCTTTGCCCGCGCCTTCTGTGTGCTGAACCCGCGCCGACTTCCCGCGCGGGTCGGCGCTGGCAGCCTGCTAGCGGCAAACCTGCTTCCTTTGTGTGCGTACCCTAACGTAAGTCAAAGCGTGCGCCACATCTGCTTGCTGCCAGAAAACAGAGATAAACCATGGTCCAAGAAAACAGCGCATTCGCTTCCAAGTTTTGGCCACTATCAAAAGTCAGGCAAAGAACGTGTGCCAGTCTGTCACAAGTTGGAAGATAAATGAATAAATAAATAAATTTATAAAAAAATTTCGCCCTCTTTAGTGCAACGCGGTTTCGCAGATTACGGTTGAATGTAAAATCATAAACGTAACTTGTTCCCAAATAACTACTACGACTGTAATGTCGCGTCTCCAGATCCACTAGTCAAAGGGCTGGACGAAATTTAAAGTAATTTTTTATATAAAATGTTCCTTATTCATGACTATTACACGAGCAACTGAAGTATTACGTACCTTGTTAAATAAATAACAGGGTAACAGACGCACATTTTAATAGCATACTGGCTCCGTTGTAATGTGTTTGTATTATACTTATAATAATAACCTTCACAATATGAATGTACACTTACAGGAACAACGGATTTGTGCTTATTAACGGTATCGATTAATTGAGGGAAATAAGGATACATACCAATTTTGTGCTAAACAAATTCGTGGCGCAAGAAGTAATTTTATAGCTGGAACTTTATTATTTCTCCTTGCGTATGTCTGCACTAACTACGGCTTATTTATTTATCGTAGTTTTTCACACAGGAGATTGACGATGTATTAATTTTAATTATTCATATCAGACATTAAAGATTCAGGAGCATGTTCAATCAATATACCACAAAATTAATAAATCTTTTGAAATCATTAAGCGATAATACGTTCTAAAAGTGGGCATAACGTGTCCATTATATACGCTTCATATTTCTAGCATTTTACTACTATAGAAAGGTGTTAATGCACTTTTTGCTTGTCACTGAATTTTGTTGCTATTTTCCATACGTAAGAAATAAAATTTTGAATAATCAGATCATAAATATGTTTAAATCCGCATTCGGAAATCTATAAGTATTAATATTCGAATGCAAGGTACTCAATAAAATAATTTTAAAAAATATATTGAAAACAACACTGCACAGGAATCAGGACGTGAAATGGTTAAATACATTAAATATATAAACAAACTGTAAATCAAAAAATACTATACGAAGAGAAAATTTCAATATTTCATAAATTTAGAGGTGTTAAACAACAAAGACGACTTATAGAGCTGTGTATTGTGAATTAAAACACATAATTGAGGTAAGTCTTTGAAGGTTTCTGTAAACATTTGTCAAAAATTTAAAAAAAGAATTACCTTTCTGTTACTTAAATATTGTTAATAATTTATAAAGGAAATATTAAATGTCTTAACTTTCCAGTATTTTCTGCATCCAGCAAATAGTAACAGCTTGAAAACATACACAAAGGTGGTAACACCCAGCTGATGGCAGGCATTGAATACTATACTATTTGCTGTAACACCATGACCGGAGCCAGGGTGTAGCACGCTGATTGCTATTTATCACTGACCTCCAGGTCAGAGCTTCGTACGTCACTGGGATTCCCATAAGAAAACAGAGGTTTCCACATACACTCATACTGTATATGAAAGGATTCATCGTGTAGTCATTTATCAAATTTAAACATGGAAGTAAGAGCAAGCATATTCTTCACAATACCCACAGCTTTAATAGTTGTGCCCTCAGGAGAGACAATATAAGTCATGCTATTCAATATTAAAACAATAATCCACTTCAGTTTTACTGTCACCGAAGGCCCCTTTAAGAACACCGAACAAACCGAAATAATCCGCCGATGTAAGAGGACGAGCTACTGTATAATAACGGTTACTATAAGGTGTAAACTCCGTATCGTAGTGAGCCGCGTTGGTTATCATCTGGAGGTTCTGGGTTCGATTACCGCACCGACAATTGGTCTTCTTTATGTGGTTGTTAGGCTTCTCTTCGCTCCATATAGCAGAAGGTAGCAGCTAAGTGATCGCCTGTCTATCTTGGTCTTACTGCAACTTACACAAGGCCATAGCATTTTCAGCAACTGTCGAATGGTATTGCTATTTGTATAGTATTGAATATGAACTAAACCAGGTGTACAATTTCGGCCAAGGCTTCGGCTTTGAGGCCAAATATTATTAAGTATTAATAAAAAATTGTTTGGCATGTATTGTCGCTGCCATGTTCAAGATTGAAATATCTTATTGGGAAGAATATATTTTTACTCCCAGACTACTAAAACACAGTAGTCTATATCTGTATGGCCACAGAGAAGAAAGTATCTGATAATATCAATAATTTACACATTTTCTCTGGAAATCATAGTGATAAAATACAAGGCTTTTGCTGCGAGTGTGGAAACATGGTGGATAAAACACATCAAATAAGTCATTAAGAAAATGGTTTGGTAACGACGTCCATCTGCCTAAGGTTACGACCATTTCGCTTTTCAGGCACAGAAGCTAGGAGAAAATGAGGGCGACACAGCCACGTGCATCAACTGCTCCGTCGTCGCTAATCGCAAAGCTCCGAATTGGCGCGTAGGCTTTCCATCTTACAAAATTTACCACGGGAATTTAAGCGTATCAAAGTATCAAAGTTCAGTGTAGAGGCCGGTACTAGTTCCAGGGGCATTCGCCTAAAATATTTTAAGCTAAAACAGTCGGAGAGTATCGATTTAGGCCATGTATAAAAGGTCCCAAATATTATTTGCAATAAGCNCATTCGCCTAAAATATTTTAAGCTAAAACAGTCGGAGAGTATCGATTTAGGCCATGTATAAAAGGTCCCAAATATTGTTTGCAATAAACATGATATGTGTTATTCCGCTCTGGTCTGAAGTGTTATTTCTGTTCGTGTGTAAAGTTATAGCTTCACTGCAATTCAGTTTCGTACAAATTAGACGGGGGCCTAAATATTACTTCCCGAACTACTTCTTTAAATACACAGGTTCAACACGTCGTCTTCTAGGCAAAAGTGTTATACTGGTTATACTGTGCATTTTTTTTCCATAGAATCTTGTACATTTCAGTTCATGTCCTTAAAATACTGCACACATTTTGAAAAGAAAATATAGATTTATTTTATTTAATGGTTTAATCCTTATATTTACCANTTCTTTAAATACACAGGTTCAACACGTCGTCTTCTAGGCAAAAGTGTTATACTGGTTATACTGTGCATTTTTTTTTCATAGAATCTTGTACATTTCAGTTCATGCCCTTAAAATACTGCACACATTTTGAAAAGAAAATATAGATTTATTTTATTTAATGGTTTAATCCTTATATTTACCTNCCTTAAAATACTGCACACATTTTGAAAAGAAAATATAGATTTATTTTATTTAATGGTTTAATCCTTATATTTACCTTATTTATAAAGCAGAGTACTTTTCTGTACAAAATATTGTTATACTACAACTTTCAATGTCGTTTTGAGAAAGGAATATATTTTAAGAATGTAAGTAAAATAGCATTACAGTAAGATAATATTTCGGAAAATTTATGGAACAACTGATTAATTCTGAAATTGTGTACATGAATGTAATGGTAATTTTTTAGTCTTCAACAGTTGTTTGTGTGATAAATTTCATTTACTGATATTGAAAATTCTTATAATTTCTTAATTTATTTATATCTGCTCTTACGTGCTTGATAACGCTTTCAAAACGCAATTTTTTTCTACGCGGTAAGTTATTTTCTTTTCAAATATATTTTAAATGTTTGTTTAATTAGCCAATGGTAACTACAAAATTTATAATTTTTAGATGGACGATAATATGTCGGTTAATATGGAATACATTTGTCTCAACTTATTTAATACTATTTNATTTATAATTTTTAGATGGACGATAATATGTCGGTTAATATGGAATACATTTGTCTCAACTTATTTAATACTATTTAATTACTTTACATTTTAATATTATTTATAATTCTCCCAAGAGCATTGGAGTGGAGAGGTTTGGGCTTCTCTTAACAACGAGGTGAGTGTGGAACAGCGCCGAAACGCAAGGGTGCGGGAAATGGGATATGGCCGTATAAACCCACCGACCAGCGGCATCATCCGGAACGATTGCGAATACTCTGAGGAAACCCCCACATGGAATGCAATATCATGAAGTAGAGACATCAAAGATGGCCATCATTGGCCAGGTATGACATAGCGTAAGGAGAAATCAAATATGGCCAACCTTGACAAGGAATGAAAGAGCAGGAGTTTGCTTGACGCCATCCAAGATGGCCTCCAACTGGCCCCCATGTCCGCAGCCCCTAATCCCTGGCTCAGAACCTCCATTTCCCTACTACTTGTGTGACTAAATTATACATTTATAATTTACCACCTGTTCCGTACATTTTTACCTGCTTTGTACGTATCTGGTAACACTTTATAAAATAGGCAAAACTTTATTTAGTAGATAAATTGGCGTGCCTTCCACACCCCACGATGAAAAGTGGTGTACATTTTGCATGAATTCAATTTTCAGGAGCCATTTGCGGAAATGTTTATTATTTTACATGCGTTTCGGGATTTCCTATAATGGTGTTTAACCAATTTTTTTTTTACTTTAACACCACAATTTCCCAGCTCTCCATAGCCCTCCACACAACAGAAATTCACAGTATGTACTGTGAATATAACAATAAGCCTATTTAAATATTATACACAATATTTTATACATATTTTTTTTTATTTTTGGAAAAACCTCTATTTATCACAAATACCAGAAGTCTGAAATAACTATGTGTTAAAATGCCTGGCAGTCTGACATGGTAAAAACGTTAAAAATTTAGCGAATAACAGCATTGTGGAAAAAAATTCAATATGTATTTGTTAGCAAAAACATTATTGTTACAACACGAAAATTAGGGATAACACATTGGCTGCATACAATAAATGGTATCCTGTAAAATGGAGAAAATATAAAGCCGGAGTCACATACCCTGACGAACGAAATACAACGTTGGGCTACAACGGCCCAAGTGCGGCCAACATCACTGGTATTCACAATACTCCGACAATATACAGTTTTCGTTGGGGCATTCCCTTCGGCAGTACTGAAATAACAGTGTACTATTGACTCTTTTATATTTATCCTGATTTCTGGAGAATGCACAATATTATAAAATGTAGTACTAAAACCAAAGTATATGATGGATTGGTCTTTCACTGAACTTAAAATGATATATTGTACTACAGAAGTAAGAAGCAATAAATATGCACAGCATGAATTTAAATGTATTTATGTAAATATTATTGGTTAAATTTTACATTTTGAAAACTGGTTTAACGTCATGTACAATGTAAAATCATTTTAAAATTGGTCGGCAATTATATCCCACGCCTTATCTTTTTTCAGCAAATTTTTTTTAATCTTTCGGATGAATATCATACAGTGCAACATAGGGTTCCCACATGCCACTCTGTCACATGTATAAATGTCGCCCCAACTCCACAACAATGTCATCCCTGATGAACATACATCGGAGGCGAATAAGAATTATAGAAAAAAGGTGGACCAGTAGCCTTATGATAATCAGTTTAAGAGAGTGACTGTAGAGAGTAAAAAAATTAATTTCCTTTTTTGCTTTTAATTACCGGGCACTTCTCCTCTCTATTGTTTCCGAAAAATACAAACAATTTTCCAAATCAATCAGCTTTACAAAATTAATGCAAAAATAACATAAAAAAATTTAAAGATTATAATTCTTTAAAAACTTCTAAAAAACTTATTAAATTTACAAAAATATAGGACCAATTTTTCTTCTGACTTAATACAGCCCCAATGGCTAGCGTACTAGCATCACAATGCAAAAAGAATTTCTTATTAAAATCAGGCACGGGAGGATTAGTAATTTTGGTGATTGTTCTGTATTGCGTACACTTATGGTAAAACCATAGGAAACCGCGAGTGCAGTATCGAGTATCCACTCAAATGATTTACTTTACAAGTCAGTGTACTATTGCGTATCCGGTCGAATTCCGTTTAACGTATCCAAGTTCAAGTCAATTGTTCCGTTTAGCGTATCCAAGTGTGTTTTTACTTAAAACCTTAAAGTTTTCAATTAGGAAAACATACAATGGTGTGTGAGGGGTGTAAAATCACCATGTTGAACGCTCGGAAATTGATTTACTTCTCACCGGACGTAAACACATTCCTCATCGAGCATGACATCCTCAAACCGTCAACACAGTGTAGACAATGCAGAAAAGGTGAAGCCAAGCTCGTGGACAATCGAGGTTTGTTTTACTTGTGTCGAAAGCGCATGGAGAATGGCACAAAATGCAATTTTAAAGTGTCGGCAAGACAGGGCAGTTTCGTGGGAGATTCAAATTTGTCGCCGGGCAAGATCATCGAGTTGTGTTTATTGTGGTGCCTGATCAAGTATCCCCGACAGCAGACTATAGTAAACGAACTTAAGTGCTCGGGCAAGACAGTCGTCGCCTGGTCGAATTTCTGCCGCCAAGTGTGCATAGACTGGGTGTTAACTTACAGGAAAAGAATCGGCGGGCCTGGCAAAATAGTCGAGATAGACGAATCAAAGTAGGGTAAGCGTAAAAACCACAAGGGCCGAAAAGTTCATGGCCAGTGGGTTTTCGGCGGTGTGGAGAGATGCGTCCCTACTAATTTCTTCCTGGTGTCAGTGGAAAAGAGGAATGCTGCGGCTTTAGTCAAATTTATTCGTGAATGGATTGTGCCGGGCACGACGATAATTTCAGACTGTTGGCGAGGTTACAGTAACTTGGACATGCACGGCTATCGCCACCTGCAAGTAAATCACCGGAAGGAATTTGTGTGCAGTGAAAAGAGTGGAATAGTTAACACCCGAAACAAACTAAAGCTGAGGCAAGGCGAATCTTTAAGAGTGCACACACAAAACATCGAACGGAGTTGGTGTTCGGTGAGGTATAGCATTCCGTGTTTTGGTAGACGGGAAAAGTCGTGGACCGGCTACTTGGCAGAATACATTTGGAAAAAGAACCACCCATATGGGCAACGACTGCAATCTTTTCTAATACACGCAGAGAGGAAAAAAGTATTACATGTGTTTGTTCCTTCTCCAAGCATAAAGCAATAACAATAAATATATCCAAAAGTAAGAAACTACTTACGTTTTATAAATGGAGAAAAAATAAATAAATCACTAAACAGACACACAGCATTAAAAATAACATTTATTAAAAAACCATACACAAAACAAATTTTTTCATTCATATACATGTTTGATAAATTTGAAGACTCTAGGATAGATTAGCTGGCTGTCCATTTTTTAGCTGCGGCACACTGCCTACGTACAGCAATAGGTAATATTCAGTTATGTTGTCGCATCCCGAGCCGCGAAAGGGTGATATCTAGAAGCCCTAGAAGAGTACCATCTCGCCGAGTTCCGTTTGGAGTATCCAAGTTCGAGGCAATTGTTCTGTTTAACGAATCCAAGTATAATTTTTCTTTAAAATTAAACGTTTTCAATCAGAAAACGTACAATGATGGGTGCGGTTTATTTCTTCACTATAGGCCAGAGTGTCTTAAAAAAATTTCGTACATTGGCCTACAAGCCTTGCAGCCCATCACTGTATCGCTCTCCTTTGGCATTAAAATTCAATTTTTTTTTTTGCTCTCATCATATCACACTATACTCTTGGGTAATGCTGATGAGGAAACCTCGGTTCGATTTCGTCCCAATTACAGCGATGTCATAGTTCGTATCCTCCAAAGCACACAGTACACTTGCTAGAGGTTGACATATCGGCTTGATACAGTCTATAGTGCATCGACGTCCATGCCGAAGCTTATAAGCAAGTGGTCAAAAAATAAATGGATAAAACAAAGTATATATATATATATTTTCGGATACAAGCAAGGATGAGTGAAAATAAAAATATACACATGTAGCTATTTGTTTCAGTTTAAAGTGCGAATGAATTGGTGTCTGTGACAATAGCTCATTTAAAATTAGGTGAGATTGGCTTGCTATGTGTAGTAAGAGCGAGGTGTTTGTGTAGAGTTTAAAATGACTTGATATTTGTTTCTGTTCAAAGTGTTTGAATGGCATGCTGTGTGCGTAAATTTAAAGTAAAGTTTAAAATGAATTAGTTGGTTTTCATGTTTAAAAATGAATTAATTTTAAAGTGTTTGAATTTAGAATCGAATACGTAAAAGGAAATTTTAAAATGACAATGGCTTGCTGTGTGTGTGTCAATTTAAAGTGAGAATGGCAGTAGTCGTGATTACTAATTGTTTAGAGTTTAAACTGAATTAATTGATTAAAGTTTACAATGAATTAGTTGGTTTAGGATCAAATACATAACAGGAAATTTTTAACAAGTCACTCTCCGCAATGGGATAAGCCCCGAGGAACTATTTGGAAAAATTAATAACATTGAAATGAATAAGTTGGTTTAATTTTCATGTTTTATATTGTTTGAATAGTTTGCTGTTTTGTCTATATTCAACTTTTTGTACCTAACTAAGAATCTCACAACTGGTATAGTTTAGAGAATTAACATCAAACGTTTAGTTTAAAATCACAATGGCTCATTTAAAATTAAAGTAGTAATGTCTAACTGTTTATGGTAAAAGTTTAAAGTTGGGTGATTTATTTCATTTTAAAATGCGATTGACTTGCGGTGTGTAATGTCAGTTTAAAGAGTGAAGGTCTGTTTATTTAATTGCGCAATGCATTGGTAGCACAAGGGAGGCCCAAAGCATACCCCCTCCACCCCTGCAAATATATATTCAATTTTGTGTACTTGACTAGAAATCTCGCAAGTGTGTTAAGATTAAAATCACAATGGCTCATTTAAACTTAAAGTGTGATTGACTTGCGGTGTGCGGTGTCTGTTTAAAATGACAATGAGTATTTATTTGCGTCAGTTTAAAGTTTAAAAGAGCAGTTATTTTAATCTGTAAAACTA
>NQII01002298.1:263380-338231 GCA_002778355.1 Clitarchus hookeri
AATGAATTAGTTGGTTTAGGATCAAATACATAACAGGAAATTTTTAACAAGTCACTCTCCGCAATGGGATAAGCCCCGAGGAACTATTTGGAAAAATTAATAACATTGAAATGAATAAGTTGGTTTAATTTTCATGTTTTATATTGTTTGAATAGTTTGCTGTTTTGTATATATTCAACTTTTTGTACCTAACTAGGAATCTCACAACTGGTATAGTTTAGAGAATTAACATCAAACGTTTAGTTTAAAATCACAATGGCTCATTTAAAATTAAAGTAGTAATGTCTAACTGTTTATGGTAAAAGTTTAAAGTTTGGTGATTTGTTTCATTTTAAAATGCGATTGACTTGCGGTGTGTAATGTCAGTTTAAAGAGTGAAGGTCTGTTTATTTAATTGCGCAATGCATTGGTAGCACAAGGGAGGCCCAAAGCATACCCCCTCCACCCCTGCAAATATATATTCAATTTTGTGTACTTGACTAGAAATCTCGCAAGTGTGTTAAGATTAAAATCACAATGGCTCATTTAAACTTAAAGTGTGATTGACTTGCGGTGTGCGGTGTCTGTTTAAAATGACAATGAGTATTTATTTGCGTCAGTTTAAAGTTTAAAAGAGCAGTTATTTTAATCTGTAAAACTAGGATCGCTGAGTGCAAACTTGCAATTGCAATACCGAGCCAATATCAACAAAGTGTTGCACAACTTTCAGTAGAATGAACAAAACGAAAAAGCCTGTGCATTTTAATAAGCCTGTGATTTCCTGTTGACATCACCAACCTACTTTAATCTCGAGTGCAGAGACATGCCGGCCTTGGAGGTGTATACAAGCGTGAAGGCCTTGGAGGAGCTATAAAGTCTACAACTTGCAAATAAAACGAACAAAACGGCCAAGCCTCGCGAGTGCGGGCACCTTGGCATTAAACATCACTTTTTTTTCTCCAGCCTGCTTGCAGAGGCGTGACGTCCTTGGAAGGTCTATAAAATCTACAACTTGCAAATAAAACAAACAAAACGAAACAGCCTTTTGAGCGTGGACACCTTGACATTAAACAGCACTTAAATCTCGAGTGCGGAAGCGAGAAGGCCTTGGAGGGGCTATAAAATCTACACATCTTTCAAATAAAACGAACAAAACTAAACAGCCTCGCGAGTGCAAAGAGAGCTGAGTTACACAGCAGTATTTCCATCCTTCCTCGTGACGTACTAACATTTGTGGACACCTTGGAGTTGCGCAACGTTCATACAATGAACAAAACTAAAGATGCTTGCACAAACTCGTGATTTCGAGGCATTGATACATGACATGCATTAATTATAATCCCTCACTGTAAGCCAGTGAAGGCCTTAGAGTTTCTATGTCTCGATTTTTTTTAACTCTTTATTAGTTACACAACTCATTTTACTAGCTGGATATTTGTTTTGGATTTAAAATGTAAATTATTCGTGCTTGCGTACACAATAGAAAAAATTTAGCAACAAGCCACTTCTGCGCAGGGATAAACCCAGAGAAACAAATGTCAAAGTGACAAAATTATTCCATTTTCAGTTTGGGTACACCACAGAAAACAATTAGGTGTTTTCCTAAAAAAAATTTTAATGTGAAATGGATACGTGAATCGGAACAAGTGAGGCATGGTGGCAATATCCACCTGTCGGTTTGGATATGCAAACCCACCACTTTTCAATTCAGTTTGTTTTTCATGTAGATAGGCCCAGGGAAACAAATGGCAAAGTGACCAATTGTTCCATTTTCAGTTTGGGTATGCTACAGGAAATAACTAGGTGTTTTTCGAAATGTTATTTAATAGGAAAATGAATACGTGAATAGAAACAAATGAAGCATGTTGGCAATTTCCACTTGTTGGTTTGGATATGCAAACCCACCACTTTTCAATTCAGGTAGTTTTTCACGTGGATGCGCACAAAGTAAATTTTTGGTAAAAGCCAGGTAATTACAGGCAGGTTGGATACACAGGGAGAAATTTTGCATTGTTTTTGGCCTTCTCGGGACTTTCGTTGGATACGAAATCGACGACTTTTTGGGTGGGTTTTTATGTATCATTGGATACGTAATATAGTGTTTTATTGGTGATTTGGATACTCAATATGAAATAATCACCGTAATTTTTTCTTTAAGGATCTGGAAAGCAGCCTGTTGTTCAGATCCCCACCTGAACTCTACGTTTTTATGTTTCAACATATTTGATGGTTCAGAAATCCTGGAAAAATCTGAAATGAATTTACCGTAAAAAGAGACTGTTCCCAGAAATCATCGTACCCCCCTTAATGTTTTTGGGTATCGGGAAGTTTACAACCGCCTTAGTGAAATTATGAAACCGAAATATCTTATATATGTTTCGGCCCAGCAGATCTTAACTGGATAAATTGTTAGCTTAGCTTTCTCCAAAGCTTGAAGAACTTTTTTAATGTGGCTTATGTGATCTTCAAATGTATTGCTATAAATGCACACATCATCGATGTAAGTAAAAACAAAATCATACATAAATTTGCCTAAAACATGAAACAACATCCTACTCATCACCTGAGGTCCTGAATTTATACCTAAAGGGAGTGTGGTCCACTGAAACAACCTCCCAGGGGTGTATAATGCTAACGTCTAACGGGAATTTGGATGCAAGTCGCACTAGTGAAATGCAGAGTTCAAATAAGAAATGGCGAAATATTTAGTGGAACGCAAATGTTGAACACTGTGTTTATTACTGGAATCGGATAAGGTTTTAAATAAATGTTTTCATTCACTTTCCAGTAATGACATATTAAGCGATATTGGCCACGAGTTTCTTAGTAAGCAAAAATTAATGTCTCGCATACATACAGAGTCATCCACTACACCTTTTTTATTTTAAATCATGGATAAGCTGCTTAAAGGCCTGAAACTTGGGAGGAGGTACCCGGCACGACAGGGAAGTAACAGAATCATTATCTCTTAATTTTAAGACTATAGAATATTTACTACAATACCACAATTTATTGGCAATAACATCTGAAAACACTTCCTGTATTCTCTGTATTGCCCGCAATTGCGCTTCCTTCTTTTGGACAGACTGTATTTTCCTGACATAAATCTCCTCAGTTTCTAAAACAACAGGAGCCTCTGGAAAAAACAAAAATCTCATACATTCATTATGTGAACCTACACAACACTGTGTCTTGACCATAAAGTCTACCACCCAAAAATTACTGAATACGACAACATATCCAAAATTCTAAATTAAACTTTCACGAAAAGGAAGCAATTTTAATGTTAACAGTGGCAACGGCCTTAGACTCCACAATACCTCCATCCGCCATCAAAAAATGCGGTTTTACAACAGGATTTGGATAGTGCAAATATGATTATCACGTATCAGCCGGTTACAACAATCCCGGCTCGTTAAAGGCGTCGACGCGTCTGAATCAGTAAGTGCGGAAACGTTAACATTCCCGATTACTTAAGGCACAAAAAGTAAACTAGGTTGTTTTTAATGTGCAACATCCACCTTCCCAACCCCAGAAGGTCTTTTCATAAATGCACAGTGTCTCTTTACGTGACATTCGTTACTGCAAAAAAAAAAACGTTATCGGATGGCGCGTGCCCGCTCGACAGCTCCTCAGTTCTAGTTCGACTACGTCACTACTCGCCGCACCTGTCGCTTCCGTCTTCAAAAAAACATTTTCCGCTGGCATGATTAGTGAGCTCACGATATTTGCACTCAGTTTTCACTTTTACATCTTTTACGTCCCGTTTTTCGGCTACAATCACCAATACTCAATTCCACCTGGATAACTAACTGCAAAAGTTCAGGTAGTGTGACAGGTTTGCTAACAAAATGGAAAATATTTGTGATTCTCTGGTAACAAATTGAAAAGGATGATTAGCACTAAATATGCCTCGTCCCACGGCAACCCCAAAATGTATATCCAGCGAAGCAACAGAATCTAGCTTTGTGTTCAACAAAGCTAGATTCTGTTGCGTCGGGACTATGCCAGGAAATTATAAAACTAAAGCTTTCTCGAATTTGTAAATATCAATCGTGCGAAAATGAACTATTATTATGTCGGGGCTGTGATTTTGTTGGACTGTCGTCACAGTTCCCTTGCTTTTCATCGACTACTAAAATATTTTGTCGTGTCGGGTATGTCAGGATATTGCGACTCCAGAACAGTGCACATGCCGGAGCCTACTTTTTTATTTGGTAAGCATCATAGGTAAGTTTTGTTCGCGTGGCATGCTCTTTCTGCTACTTCTGCTCTGGAGAGTATGTGAGATTTTCCCAAGAAGCATGAAAGGATTAAAAAGAGCACCTGCTCTCGACACGATGACGCAAATGACAAAGAGCAGAAGTGTGTTTTTTTGTTTGGCAAGTGGCGCGAAGACGAGAGATTAGAAACATTGTTCTGTAGTTATTTGATGTAATTATGTCGTCTGATAACGAAGACGACAATGAATAAGTTTAACATGCTCACGTAGCTGTAATTAACAATGACAGTCACTGGTAACAAAGTTCACTTTTATTGGTAACAAAATATCCTTATACGCTGCTTACATGTTGATCACTGCATTTTACGATTGGTGTAATGCATAATTCTTCTTAAAACAATGTTATCTCGAATTCCCCAAGTGCCAAACATGTAAATGTGTAACAGTTTGTTCATGTTTTTGTGTGTGTGAACATTTTTTATCTTTCTGCTCTTTCTGCTCTACGTCAGCGAGCAAGAGCAGAAAGAGCTGCTCTTAGAGAGCAGTAAGAGCAGTGCTCCAGCCTCGCGAACGACAAACCAAAAAAGTGCTTCCGGTAGCACGAACGACAAAGAGCGAGAAAGAACGTGAAACGAGCAGAAGTAGTACAAAGAACATACCACACGAACAAACCTTTTATCAAATCTCACAACGTTTTTGCTTATAGTTTATAATACGTAAGGTTTAATAATCCCACATAACCACAATACAATTATTACATGTATGTACACATATTTAAGATAAACGACGGAATATAATTGTTTCATTCACCACCAAGAGAAAAATAAAAGAAGTGCAGAGACTTTGCATGAATTAATTCGATATGTATTGGTATATTAATGGTATGGCATGTTGGTATGGTCGATTGTTATAGCTGGTATGTTATTGTTGGCTGGTTTTGGTGTGAAACTGGTTTTGTTGGCTGGTCTTGATGACTGGTTGGACCAGTCTGCTTGTGTGATCGTTTGGTTTCGTTGGTTTGTATGGCCATTTAGTACGGTAATTTGATATGGTTTAATGGTTGACTGGTAGAGCTTGTAGGTTCGGTGGAAAGGTGGCCTTGATAACGGGCAAGGTCTTAATTTGAGTTCTTATTATTTAGGTCCAATTTTTGAGGTAAGATTTTTTAGGTATGTTTTTGTGGACAGTTCGTATGGTATTTTCGTATGTGTAACTTGTAGCATCTGGTTGGTCTGGTTGGTCGGTCAGTTGGCTTCTTGTGTGTATATGTGTGCTTGGTTTACCAGATGGTAAAGTCAGTCTTTATGATTAGTTGGTATAGCTGTATTCTAGTCAATCATCATTATTCACCCTTTGTCTTAGTGGTTGAGTATACGTTCGATGTCACCAGTTTTTAAAAACTGTCTTTATAGTTGCTTAGAAAGTGGACTGCATACAACCCATTAATGCAGTCACAAGTTCAAAAATTAAAAGAGAGTCGCTGAATGAATGTTTTTTTTTATATGTAAAACCTATGGATTGACTATGGATTGATGTTTTATTTGTGGAATGAAATACTAAAAAACTTATTAAGAATTGAAAGTTTAATCTAAAGAATGCAAGGTTAATCAGAAAATTTTTAAAATTAATAGGAAAATTTAAAAATTAATTGATGCATTGAAACATTGGTCGAATGATTGATCGAAAGACCGAAAGATTGATTGAAATTTTGATCGAAAGATTAATAGAAAATTCGAAAGATTGACTTGAATATTTATTGAGAGAACTTAAGATTGATCGAATGTTTGAAGGATGATTTGAAAGACTGAAAGATTGATAGAAACATTGAAAGATTTATGGAATGGTGGATTGATGGCCAAAAGTAGTAGCGATGATAAGTATATCTATCACCTAAACTATTCTAGTAAATTTCAAGTATCAAGGGCATATCCGAATTGTTTGTATTGTTGATAATAAAGGCAATCCATCTAGAAACATTAATGGTATCATCAAACATGAAGTTGGGACGTTTGTCGCAGTCACACAATTTAAGAAACGAACGTTCCATCTTGATATTTACACTCCAATAACTTGCTAGTCCGAACAGGTACTTGAAATTTGAGCAGATTAATTTTACTTTGTTGGAGAAATATATTTGTATTTGCTAGCACGCCCGATAATATCACAAAAACTGTGATAAAAAATCGAACATAAAAAAATAATGTACCAGAGTGAATGCTAAAATCCTCACGAAAGGGAGAACGATTTGTCACCTCTCGCATCAAATGATGAACTGTGAAGAAAATGCATTATCAGTTGTTTTGCAAATTACTATTGCATTGAATTATTTGTTCACCTTAAACTTTCAAAAAACTGCCAAAAAGTTCTCACAACCTGATTTAAGATTTTTTTCTATATTAGCTGTTATAACATGTTGGCATGGCAATTATTTGTGTGAAGTTCCTGCAGTCAAATCCCCGGTAAGTGATGTACATGTGTGCCGAATTTAGGTGCATTTTTTGGTCTTGGTTACGTAATTAAGCCGTCCTACGAATAGCATTGCACATAATACGGTAGTATTGCCAGCAGTAAATTGAAATAATATATTTAAGTGCACTGACGTTTATATTAGNTCTGTAGTCAAATCCCCGGTAAGTGATGTACATGTGTGCCGAATTTAGGTGTATTTTTTGGTCTTGGTTACGTAATTAAGCCGTCCTACGAATAGCATTGCACATAATACGGTAGTATCGCCAGCAGTAAATTGAAATAATATATTTAAGTGCACTGACGTTTATATTAGTATCATGAATTTCTCAAAAACATTTCTGCATTGAATTGATTTTTTTTTTTACAATTTTCCACCAAAATATGAGGGAAAAAAATGCGCACGACCAAAAAATAGAAGAATGCGCATAATAAAATCATGTCTTTTTTTTTTCAAAACAAAACTTAAAGATTTTGTAAACTTACAATAAACTTACAAATAATCCGGGCCAGAGGAAAGGCCCGGATTTTCTGCATCCTCGCTCACTTAGAATGGCAGCACGGGCAGGAAAGAGAAGTTGCAGAAAAGAGAAAGAACTATTCTACCAAACCTTCTTTCTCAAGGTACTGCAAGCGCTTCCTGTCGGATTTCCAAAAAAAACTATTTGCTATTTTGTCACCTTAAAATGAATTATGAAAAGACTTTACAATTGCCCTTTTTAAATGTTCTGCAAGTTCTAAGTTTATTTGATATGTAATTACAAAACCAGTACAATTTTGACTTTGACATATAATTTTGCAAAAATAATGCAATCTCAAAAAATTATCTTAGTATTAAGTATGCATATAATGTCTACAAGTTAAAAGGTATCTGGTGCAAATATAAACTACCAAATTTTTTTTCGTGGACAACATTCTTAAAGATATGAATTCCGAGCACCTGAAATTTCAAATTTATATATTCAAATGTAAATTTTTTTTTTGGGTAGTATTGTTCTCTGTAATTTTATTGCTTGGTGTAATTGTTTAGATTCAATTTGGCCGTTTATTCATAACTCCAATATCGGTCAACTGAGTCTAGCTGCGTGAGAACCAACCCCTGCAGCCAGTTTGAAAAAATAACCAAATACAGATTTAAGCGAAATTACGAAGGTAATTATTGAAATATATAACAATTTTCCAGTAAGTTTTAAATATCGATAATTCAATAAATTTTTTGTGTTTAATGAACAGCCATTTTACATTTTTCCTCCCAATGTACATGAGCTTTGTTCAGGGGTAGATCTATACTTCAGAATAATGGTTGATGGCGAGGGGGAGGTGTTAAAACCTGGTCTGAATCTTTCCTTGAGATCCGACATAATATTGTCCAACAAGGAAATATAAATTGTTATTCGGAAGTATTCCCCAGGGGACTGACATGGCTGTGTCTGATGATTCTCGAGATGTGTCTGCCGAGGAACAGTGCACGGCTATTTTAGCAGAACCTCCCATTTTTCTGTAACTTCTTGCTCTTCAGAAAATAAATGCCAAAAATATGTATCAGCCTCCTTTCTCTTTTGCTCAAGGATGCTTATGGTGTCCTTTATCGCATCTGTAGCCCTGTTTAAGTCCAAAGATAACGTTTGAAGGAAGCGACTGAGCGACGTTGTGCTCCTTGAAATATGAGTAAGAACGAAACAGAAGCATGAGAATATGACTATTTGTAAACATAAAGTAACAATGGCATTCTGAAGAATGGTATGTCGATTCGGGGAGATGTATACAAATTTGGAATCCCAAGGACATTATTACGATACCACCTTGCTTCAGGAAGCCAAACCAAGGTAAAAGGTAGGGAACCATTCTTAAATGAAAACCAAGAATTAGATATTTGTGCAAGAATACACAGACTTGCTGACTTATCGATGTCTGTCACACCTAAAGTCATCAAACAAACGATTGTTTTCCTTCTGTGTGGTCAATAAAATAGAAAAACCATTTAACAAAACAGCTCGACGTTGCTGGAACGAAGTGGCTAACATTATTCCTGAAAAGGCATCCCGATATTGCAAAGAGAAAATCGCAGAATCTGAACCCAGCTAGAGTCCAAAAGTGGAATAGATTCATTGTTACAGACAATTTTGACAAATAGATAGCTGTAATGACCGAATTGGATGTGCTTCAAAAGCGCAGTCTATTTTTAATACAGACTAAAAGGGACTTATCTCTATTTTCACACGCAACCAGTTATTTTGATTAAAAAGGAGCCAAACGATTTCATAATATTGCCCCAGAACATGGCGAAAATGTAACGATGGTCACCTGCGGCAATTCGTTTGGAAATGTCATTCCGCCTGCTATTCTCTTCAAAAGAGATAGAATGAAACCAGAATGGAGGGAGAACTTGCCTCCTAGAAGTGAAATTTTCATGACTCCTAAAGCATCGATGACTTCACAGATATTAGTAAAATGGCTCGACCATTTGATAAATTCAAATCACCAGGACCAGTGCTACTGATATTTGATGGAGCTCATTCCCATCTGGATGCGAACATTGTCACTGATGCTGAAGCCCATGGTGTAACATTGTACTGTTTGTTCAGTAACTCTATGTACAATCTTCAGCCATTGGATAAGTCAGACTTCAGACCATTCGAATCTTACTGGGATGAAGTAGTCATGTTTTTGGACAAAAAAGACATCAAGCAAATAAGTTGATGTGAATAAACTGGAATGCAATATTAAAATAAGTGAGTTTGGGAAAGTATTTACCCCAGCATGGAACAGGGCTGTGACACCAAAAAAAATGTAAGCTCTGGATTTAAAGCAACAGTTGTTTGCCCATTCAATCCGAATAGGATAACTGACTAAACAAATGCTCCAAATGACCTAACTCAGCAACCAAGAATCGAAGTGCAATCCGAGCACCTGCAGCCACAACAGCTCGAACTCCAAAGTACATGGCTAATAATAAATGCACCAAAAATTCAACCATTTGGCACAGCGAGGATTATTTCGTTCAACCCAACAGTGACTGCGCCTTTCAAGATAAAGATCACTCCTCATCTATAAATAACATTCATGATGATACCCACACTACATCAATTAGTGAACTACTGAGGACACCAGAAGAACCAGCGAAGAAATGTGGGACTCCGAGAAGAAAAGTCATCAACTATAGGGCCAAAAGAAAGTGTAGCTTCTCTCTTCCAGCCCAACAAGAACTTTGTGATAAGGCCCAACAGTACAAGGAAGATGAGGGTTGCCAGGCAAGAAGCAATTCAAAAGCCAGAGCGAATAAAGCATTACTTGAAAAAGTCAATACTGAGGCAGGCAACAGTGGGCTCCAAAAATTTCAAAATAAAAGTGAAACCTGGTAATGCCATTTGTGCAAGACTGATAGACAACTCGATATGTGGTTTTGTAATCACTGTCATCGCTATGTACATGAAGAATGTGAGGGATGCACTGGACAGTATGAGACCCCACTATTTGCGTGCCTGTACTGCCACGACTCAGACTGAACTGGAAATTTATTTTTATTAATTTTGGACATTTCTAATTTAAGTTTTTAATTTACAACATTTTTTAGTTAAAGAATTTTTGTGATTAATTTTTTGCTGATATTTTTTTTACTGTTTATTTTTCACATTTTATTGTGTAAACAAACTATATCTTGTATCGCAACATTTAGCATTTTTATCTAGAACATACAGTTTATGCGAACTCAGTTTCAATACATTTTTGTCTAGTGAGTCACCTTTGGATCAGGTTTTTCTAACGTGCCCAAAATTCAACTAAAAATAAACAGAAAAGAAGTTTATTTTTAATGGTAGTGTGCTTGATATTCCTTTAAATAAATTTTTTGGATTTAATTTGTTTTCGAAAGTTTTGATACGCTGTTTACACACCTACTTTATAAAATGTGACATAAATAAGCACTAATCAGCCAAAAACATTGGCATAGAAATACCCATAATCGTAACAAATAACAAATTACAGAAATCGGGTAGTTATCTTGATTTGTAGACACATTTTGGTAATTGGTGTGACTATGTAGTTGATATAGCCTTCTTAATAGACTACAACCATCGAAGCTGCATAAAAAATCAGTGCAGTACTACAGATAATCAATTAATGTGGTTTAAATAAAATTGTTATNCTAGTGAGTCACCTTTGGATCAGGTTTTTCTAACGTGCCCAAAATTCAACTAAAAATAAACAGAAAAGAAGTTTACTTTTAATGGTAGTGTGCTTGATATTCCTTTAAATAAATTTTTTGGATTTAATTTGTTTTGGAAAGTTTTGATACGCTGTTTAAACACCTACTTTATAACATGTGACATAAATAAGCACTAATCAGCCAAAAACATTGCCATAGAAATACCCATAATCGTAACAAATAACAAATTACAGAAATCGGGTAATTATCTTGATTTTTAGACACATTTTAGCAATTGGTGTGACTATGTAGTTGAAATAGCCTTCTTAATAGACTACAACCATCGAAGTTGCATAAAAAATCAGTGCAGCATTACAGGTAATCAATTTATGTGGTTTAAATAAAATTATTATGACAAGATGTGACCCCCCCCCCCTACAGGATCTACGCCTGGCTTTGTTACTAAAATATTTATGTATGTGTAATAAAATGTTTACGTAAGTGAATCCACGTGTGTTACCGACATAATCAGTCATCGTCCTAATAATTTTAATAATTGCAGAATATATATGTTTCGCCATGTGTAGCACACTTGAACTGTGTCTTTGCGCTCAGGGTGAGTCAATCAAAGTTTCAAGGACAATGGGGTTAGAAGGTGTCGCGGACTTTGGATAGGCATACTGTTACTTGTGTTAGCAGATCAATTTGATTTCTACTGGCGCCAGCGGGCTCAACACGAACTCTCCGACAGCATTCGTTATACTTCGGAGACATAACGAAACACAAAACGAACGTAGCGATTACGAACTGCACTGCAGAACGCGTTTCGTTAAACTTCAAAGCATATCGAGATTTTGTTACGTCACAAAACCAATGAATACACTAACAATCGTTATGTTAATTTTATTAAGTAATTTCGTCGAGGCAGACGTAAACACCCACATAAAAAGATAGATTTAATTGAAAAAAGGCACTATGAACAACGTGTGTAACAATATCGTTAGCTATTAGCATTTGTNTAAACACCCACATAAATATATAGATTTAATTGAAAAAAGGCACTATGAACAACGTGTGTAACAATATCGTTAGCTATTAGCATTTGTGGTTTAAACATTTACAGCTCACATTGCGCGATGTCAATTGGCGAGAAAGATAAACACCTACGAGACCTCTGTTGAGTAGAAAAATAAACTCGTGCTGCTGCAGTAACCTGCCGACAATAACCTACAAAGACTGCTACAACTGTATACACATATATGTTGCGAGTAATTCGAAGTGTTTTATATCATATTAGAGTAATTCTTTGTTAATTATCTTAAAGTTAGTTACGTGCAGCATTTATTTTCAGTTCTTCACGGACAATCGTACTCATAATGAATAGCGCCCGACAGTTGCGATGTTGGCCGTACAAAACGTAGGTTCTTACTCACATCTTGCGATTATCACAGCTGCGACGTCATCAAACTCCGATATTTGCAATACCTTGCGATATGTGGCGTTCGTAATCAGTGCGCAGGATACGGGATTGCTGATTGTTTCGGCCAGGTGCTGCTGCTCTCGCATTCCAGTTGAGATGGTCTTTACAAATATGACTAACATTGACCCACTGAAAATTTAATAAAATCGCAAAAAAAAGAAAAAAAATGAGAATAAAATTTTTATCTGGGAAAAAATTATTTCAATAATATTTTTATAATTTAATTTAAAAGTCTAAACTTCGCTTGAATCACCGGCTATTTACGTTTTCTTGACTTGGGGTATGCAAAATCGAAAATCTTTGATATTAGCAGCGTACCTATGTCGGCCATTTTGAGTATAGGGGCGCATTTATGTTGGGTGTCCCTAGCATGATCATGACCTTGAACTTAACAACAGTAACCTTCAACTCAAAAATTCGAGAAAAATTCGAAAAATGATAAAAAATTTTGAATGTAAATATAGTTATTTTAACAATATTTGTAAAATNAGCATTTGTGGTTTAAACATTTACAGCTCACATTGCGCGATGTCAATTGGCGAGAAAGATAAACACCTACGAGACTTCTGTTGAGTAGAAAAATTAACTCGTGCTGCCGCAGTAACCTGCCGACAATAACCTACAAAGACTGCTACAACTGTATACACATATATCTTGCGAGTAATTCGAAGTGTTTTATATCATATTAGAGTGTATTATGATTAATTCTTTGTTAATTATCTTAAAGTTAGTTACGTGCAGCATTTATTTTCAGTTCTTCACGGACAATCGTACTCATAATGAATAGCGCCCGACAGTTGCGATGTTGGCCGTACAAAACGTAGGTTCTTACTCACATCTTGCGATTATCACAGCTGCGACGTCATCAAACTCCGATATTTGCAATACCTTGCGATATGTGGCGTTCGTAATCAGTGCGCAGGATACGGGATTGCTGATTGTTTCGGCCAGGTGCTGCTGCTCTCGCATTCCAGTTGAGATGGTCTTTACAAATATGACTAACATTGACCCACTGAAAATTTAATAAAATCGCAAAAAAAAAGAAAAAAACTGAGAATAAAATTTTTATCTGGAGAAAAATTATTTCAATAATATTTTTATAATTTAATTTAAAAGTCTAAACTTCGGTTGAATCACCGGCTATTTACGTTTTCTTGGCTTGGGGTATGCAAAATCGAAAATCTTTGATATTAGCAGCGTACCTATGTCGGCCATTTTGAGTATAGGGGCGCATTTATGTTGGGTGTCCCTAGCATGATCATGACCTTGAACTTAACGACAGTAACCTTCAACTCGAAAATTCGAGAAAAATTCGAAAAATGATAAAAAATTTTGAATGTAAATATAGTTATTTTAACAATATTTGTAAAATNAAAATTCGAGAAAAATTCGAAAAATGATAAAAAATTTTGAATGTAAATATAGTTATTTTAACAATATTTGTAAAATGGCCGATTGTTAACTCTTCCAATTTGATCGTCCCGTCGGCCATCTATTATTTATAAAATGTGCAAGTAATATTTTATATACTTTCCCCAGCTTTTTACGAACCACTCAGTTTTAAAATTTTAAAACCACTCTTATTACTCTTTGAGGGCGTGTGCTTTGTTTAGACGATTTACAACGTGATGTGAGTTTCTTATCATTTTCAATTTCACTACATCTCCCAATTGCTAGATGAGTTTTGAATTTTGCGCAGAGTACTAAAGTTGCTCTTATAATGTTTTTGAATGACAAACTGGTTTACATAGTTTTATTTAAGAGAATTAGGAGTACGCAATATAATTGAAGTTCATAATTTCATATACCTCGAAAATATGTGTATTTAAATGCATGCCCAATTGCTATTAATTTTTTCTAACAAAATTATTAACAGGTTTTAAAAAATGGGTTTTTTGTGAATGTTAAAATATCTCTTTGGTCTTTTCTCAAGATACCTAGCAGCATTGAGCAATGAATAACTTTCTGGCATTTATGGTGTACTTTTAGACACAATTAATACACAGTATCAGACGTTGTAAATTAATAATCTGATGCGTTCTGTAGTCTACCAGAAACTTGTTTAGTTGACGCAAACAAATAAATTGTAGGCTTCGTGTTCAACTATAGCAATTTAACCGTTAATAATTTAACGTTACCTGAGCGGTCGGGGATAGTAATGCTGACGTCGTCCGGCGACTTTCTTAAGAAAAGTCAGAATATTACACAATATTCATATTTCGAATAGAATGGGCACCAGCTCACTGGGTGAGCACGAAGTCACAGTTCTCAGGTTCGTGGGCCGAACGACCATGTGGCTGTATCCCCTGACACACACTGTACAAATTTACAGGAAAACATACTATATAGCAGGGGTATTCAGGCTACCCAGCAACGCATTCAGCACGCATTAGTATTACCTTTCACCTCATAAAGGAAGGATGCCTCCTTGAGGCTTAAATGACTTCCTGGATAGGTACAGGACCCGAAATACAGCACTAAATGAGAACTTACAAGTTTCGGTTAGCTCAGGCTAATTGTATTGCTGAATAGTGTACACAGTTACATTTATACAATGCAAATTAAAGTGGACCTGACTCACAAGGCCTACCAGCGACCATTACTGTACAAAACAAAGGCCAAGAATGGCGTGAAGATTTACAATAGTAGTTAAACCTCCGAGGACGGTAAATTGAGCTGACGGAGGGGTGCTGCAAATGCGGGGAAGACTATTGGTAAACAAAATAAAAGTTTCAGTAAATTACATTAACCTATCGCCGTTAAGTGTTCAGAAAAAAGTATGAAAGTCCCCCGTGATGCAATGCACGTGCAGCATGTAAGACCCGTGGAATCAGACTGCCAGAGATGGCGCGTGCGAGCGACATCCTTGCCAAGAGCTCACTCCGCTCCGCGAGGTAATTTAATTAACTGACCTCATTAACATTAAACGTGAAACATATTCACATGAAACACTGAAACGTTCAGAGTGAGTTTTATTATTCCTGTAGTCAGTTAAGAGTTCTTAATTAGGCACTAATTTAAATACAAAACATGATTATGTGGTACCTTGCAGAGCATGTGAGAAATTTAGGTCTGTTAAGTTTTGGGGCACTCTACGACCAAAATGGTTAGGTTGAAAAAAAGACTATTATTTCCCACGTTACTAATTGGCTTGATTAGACACACAATTGAACTCGGAAAATTATATAGAACACTTCAAATACCCTAGCCTTGCTACTCTACAGATCATTAAATATGCATGTGGCGTGCATTTATTCTGAGATTACTTCTCAATACCCCAAGAGCGAATTTCACGAACATTTGCAGTGGGCGATACATTCTAATGCTATTTACTACACATTCTAACACTGGATTCCTATCCTAATTACACATATCTCTCTAGCGACACCACAGGCACTCGGATGGATCCCTCGGTATCAGGTCATGACCCGTTCCTAAGTGAACGATGAGGACACGCATCGAGGCACACGACGTGCGTGTTCCGCGGGCCGTACTGGTGCGGCGACTGTGGGCCGATGACGTGATGACAGTGGCCGTACCAGACCACGCAGGAGTGGTCCACGTCAAATTTATACACCAGTATTACGGTTTACGAATCATTTACACACGTGGACGATCCTTGGGCAGTGAGCCTCGTAGTGTAATCCTACAGCGCCAGCTAAAGATATAATTCCAGTGCTTTAGCTGTATGCGCAATTATGTACACCGAGTCCGAATATGTTAAAGTCAGGTATATCTGCAAACATGTACATTTATTTGTTTTATCAGTCGTCATTGGATAAATTGGTTTCAGTTCCCTTATATTCAAGCGCAAACTGATAACATTTTAGTTTTAATCAGTCATAGAAGGAAAATATTTCATCTCGGAAACATCACTGTTAACTATTTTTAATATGCGCAATTATTTACGAGGAATAAATGTATGTATATTATGAACACTTTTAAAATGACAACAATAATAGGAAATTGTGATTCACCCGAAATTTCTACACTGTGAATTGTGAATTTGAAGATGAAATTTCAAATAGAAAGTAATATGTAAATTGCCGGAACGATATATACTTACTAAAACTTTTTACGTCCAAAATATTTTCAGTAGAGAAAGTATTATGATTGTATCACGGTTAGAAAATGTTATTGATTTGCCTGTAAAGATTTGAAATGAAATTATTATATATTTTTGGAGTTATGATAAGTTTAGTTTGAAAGATTTTCTGCCGCACAAGTCAGGCACACGGCGCCATCCAGCATTCCTGCGCACATGCAGAGGACGCAGGTAAGGGCGAGATTACTGTGATTCTTTGCAGCTCCAGGTAGCGCAAGGAACTGACTTGAGTAGCAGCGTCTGTTCTGGGCCGCAGTAGAGCACCGAGGCGGTGCTGAACACCTGCAAATTCTTATCTCTGGCAGAAATGAAATTACTTCTAATCAAGCTAGATTGCATTGCTGAAATGCCACGCCATTAATTTTGAGTAAATAATAATCCTGATCGACAACTTTTATTAAATAAATATTCGACAATATTTATGTACATTTGGCCAGGCTTGAGCACGAGAGCACGACCTCATGCACCGCCACTGAAGAGTAAGTATATCACGACAAACTTTAGTGAAACCCAGGGGAAAAATGTGAACTAATGTTCTCCCCTCTCTCTCTCTCTCTTTCTAACCACCCCTTCCTGCACTGCCGTTTGCCTCGTCACCTTTCAGCCAATAGCGAGCAAGCGGCCTGTTCTACTATCTGTGCACACAGTCATATAAGTTGTAAAGTGGTGTTAACAGTTGTGTCAACCTGTGTTTTGTTGTTTTCCATTCAGTTTCGTGTCACGCGCATTTACACGCAAGCCAAGTATTAACTCTATTATGTCATAATGCGACTTGCAATATATGTTGTCTTTGCTAGATCAGCATCTGTTTGTCATTAAAGTATGTTTGTGTGCACCAGTTCATTTTATTTCCTGATTGCAATTTTTTTATTTATCAGAAAAAAAATGCATATACCTGTGCATAGCGAAGCTAGAGAAAATTTTGGAAGTGTAGGTAATTCAGTTTTGCGATAAAGAAAAGAAAGGTGGTAATGTTACGATTCCTATTCATTGTTCAACAAAATGTACTTGAGTTGCAACCTGGAACTCTAAAGCGTTTATTTAAAGAACTGGTGATTATTTCATATTGTGTATCCAAATCACCAAAAAAAAACTATATTATGTATCCAATGATAAATAAAAACCACCCAAAAAGTCGTCAATTTTGTATCCAACGTAAGTCCTGAGAAGGCCAAAACAAGTGCAAATTTTCTCCCTGCGTATCCAGCCTGCCTGTATTTACCTGGTTTTTACCAAAAGTTAATTTCTGCGTATCCACATGAAAAACGACCTGAATTGAAAAGTGGTGGGTTTGCATATCCAAACCGAAAGGTGGGAATTGTCACCGAGCTTCATTTGTTTCGATTCACGTATTCATTTATCTTTTAAAAACATTTAGAACAATACCTAATTGTTTCCTGTGGCGTATCCAAACTGGAAACGGAACAATTGGTCAGTTTGCCAATTGTTTCCCTGGGCGTATCCCCATGTGGAAGTGACTTGTTGCTAAAAATGTTCCTATTGCGTACCCAACAACGATTCATTTACATTTTAAATCTAAAACCAAAAACCAGCTAATGAAATAATATTGAGTTCAAAAATAAATAATCAAGTCGTGGAAACTCTAAAAGCTTCACTGGCTTACAGTGAGGGATTATAATTAATGCATTTCATGTGTTAATGCCTCTGTATCACGAGTTTGTGCAGGGATGTTTCATTTTGTTAGTTTTTATGAAAGTTGTAGAATTTAGAGTATCTCCAAGGTTTCCATAAGCTAAACGCCCTTCCTTTTTTTAAAAAACATGAAAACCACCTACTGCTATTTTCATTTTAAATTGACCCAAAAAGCTACTCATTGTCATTTTAAACAGACATTGCACACCGCTAGTCAATCACCTTTTAAATTTAAATGTGCCATTGTCATTTTAAAGCTTTGTTTATTCTGATGATAATTCTCTAAACTAAACCAGTTGTGAGATTCCTAGTCGGGTACGAAAGAAGTTATCAAGAGTTGTGAGATAGATGGCTCTTTCGTGTTGTTATGGAGACGATACATATTGGCAAGGTAGGACCGATGTGGATTTCCCTCTTACTACCAAAAACAAGATCAAAGGTCATAAACTGAGGCAAACAGCAAGTCTACTTTAAACACTTTAAAAATGTTTACTGGAAATTGGTAATTTTTTGCCCGCTAGTTTCTCGGGGGCGATCCCATTGCGGAAATTGATTTGATAAAATTTCAGTAATTATGTCGTATTGTGTATCCAAAAACGATTCATTTGCGTTTAAAACCTAAAACCAGCTAGTGGAATGAGTTGTGTAAATAATAATAATTTAAAAAAAAACACNGTGTAAATAATAATAATTAAAAAAAAAACACAAGACATGGAAACTCTAAAGTCTTCACTGGCTTACAGTGAGGGATTATAATTTATGCATTTCATGTATCAATGCCTCGGAATCATGAGTTTGTGCAGGGATCTTTCGTTTTGTTCTTTTTATTTGAAAGTTATGCAATTACAAGGTGTCCACAAATGTTAGTGTGTCAAAAGGAAGGCTGGAAATACTGCTGTGTGACTCACCTCTCTTTAAGCTGTTTAGTTTTGTTCGTTTTATTTGAAAGTTGTGTAGATTTTATAGCCCCCACCCCCCTTTCCAAGGCCTTCATACCTCTGCACTCGAGATTTAATTTGTTTGATGATGTCAACAGGAAATCACAGGCTTATTAAAATGCACAAGCATGAGTCTCGTTCGTTTTGTTATTTTTATTTGGAAGTTGTGCAACTCCAAGGTGTCCACAAATGTTAGTGAGTCACAAGGAAGGCTGGTGACTCACAAGGCCTTCACGCATCTGCACTCGAGATTTAATCAGGTTGGTGATGTCAACAGGAAATCACAAGCTTATTAAAATGCACAAGCTTGAATATAGTGCATTTTGTTCCTTTAATGAACCTTGTGCAACTCCAAGTTGTCCACAAATGTAAGTGTGTCACAAGGAAGGCTGGAAATACTGCTGTGTGACTCACCTCTCTGTGCATTCGCGAGGTTGTTTAGTTTTGTTCGTTTTATTTGAAAGTTGTTGTCACCCCTTTCTATTCGAGGATGGAAAAGATCGGTGGTGCCAACAGGAACTGAAAGGCTTATAAAAATGCACAGTCTCGGTGCTCGTTTGTATGTAGATTTTATAGCCACTCCATGGCCGTCACGCCTCTCTACTCTCGAGGATGACGAAGGTTGTTGGTGCACACAGGAAGTGAAAGGATTATAAAAAAGCACAGTCTTGGCGCTCTTGTTATGTAGATTTTATAGCCACTCCATTGCCGCCAGGCCTCTCTACTCGAGGATGAAGAAGGTTGGTGGTGATAACAGGAAGTTACTCGGTATTTCAATTGCAAGTTTGCACTCAGCCATCCTAGTTTTACAGAATAAAAAAACTGCTCATTTCAACTTTAAACTGATGCAAATAACTACTCATTATCATTTTAAACAGCCACCGCACACCGCAAGTCAATCACACTTTAATTTTAAACGAGCCACTGTGATTTTAAACTAAACTATTTGTGAGATTTCTAGTCAAGTACACAAAATTGAATGAATATCGGCGAGGCGAAGAATTTGACCTCACTTGTGCTACCAATGTATTGCGCAATTAAATAAACAGACATTCATTCTTTAAACTGACATTACACACCACAAGTCACCCAACTTTATACTGATGATCATACTCGTCAGTGTTGTGCAAGGATCTTTCGTTTTGTTCGTTTTTGATGAATGTTATGCAATCCACGCCTTTGTAGTAGCGATTTAAATATGTCGATGATGTCAACAGAAAACGACACAGGCTTTATAACTTAAAAATAATATACCATGTCTCTGCTGCACTCGTGAGTGTTGTGTAAGGCTCTTCCAAGGCCTCCATAAGCTTAACCCCTCCTTTTTTTTTATTTACCAAATGTAATACAAAAGTACAAAGCAATAGGTTTGTTTGCCATGTCTATGGGTATATATATTGGAAGCTGGCCGCAGAAAAACTATCAATGGATCATCAGTCGATTAACAAAAGGAACTCTTACCAACATAGGTAACATATACACTTTTTCTTTATTTTAAGCGAGGTAATTTTTATAGCTACAATCGACTAGTATAGTGGTTCACGATGCTTTGCATTTCAGGTCAAATATGTACGAGGACCCAGAAGACCCCTTCGTACAGTGGCCCCTTAAGCGATCGCATAAGATTTTGCAATCGCGAATAGAGAGGCATATATTTAAATGTAGGGCAGCTGTGGAGATGGAAACCAAAACTACAAGATCTCCACTACCCGCAGCTGCAGAATCTTCTTCGCCCTTGTCTCCCCCTGCCCTTCCGCCTCATTCTATATCCTCCTGTTCGGAAGAGAATTGGGATGATGGGTCGTATGTGACATACGACCCAATGTCAAAAATTATGAGNAAGCTATTCAAACACATAAAAAATGTTTACTAGAAGTTGGTAATTTTTTAGCCATTAGCTTCTCGGGGCCTATCCTATTGCGGAGAAGTGATTTGCTAAAAAATTTCCTATTGTGTATTCTCACTTTAAATTGATCGCCGATATGGAGCAGATCATTATTAAAATGAACACATGTTTAGATAAACTAATTATTTAATTTTAAACTTTAAGCAATTAGTAATCACGAGGTGTGAGATGGTTTTTTCGTGATTTTATGGAGGCGATATATATTGGCAAGGGAGTACCATTTTGGACCTTTTTCTTACTACCGAACATCAAGCCATTCAAACACTTTAACATTTTAAACATGAAAACCTACTACTGCCATTTTCATTTTAAATTGACACAAACACACACACAGCAAGCCATTAAAACACTTACAAACATGAAAGCTAAACCAACCAATTCATTTTAAACTTTAAGCCATTATTAATCACGATTTGTGAAATGGTTCTTTCGTGTTGTTATGGAGGCGATATATATTGGCAAGAGAGTAACGATTTGGACCTCCTTCTTACTACCAAACAGCAAGCTATTCAAACACTTTAAAAATTTTTACTGAAAGTTGGTAATTTTTTAGCCATTTGCTTCTCGGGGCCTATCCCATTGCGGAGAAGTGACTTGCTAAAAATTTCCTATTGTGTATTCTCTCTTCAAATTGACACTTAAGCCACTCAGGCGTACTTTTTTCTTTCGCTAGCAATTATTGCCCGTATCTGAAAATGAAAAAAAATAAAAGTACTTTTCGTTAATCCGTTTATTTAGTTTTTCTACAAATGCAAAGCGTTAGTTTTACTTCTTGAGAGAACTGCCTCCATTACCATTGTCTCCTTCGTGACGAGTCTCCTCGTGCATTGCAGCTGCATGGATTAGAAACGAGTGCAGTCGTTGCCCGTATGGGTGGTTTTTTTTCCAAATGTATTCTGCCAAATAGCCGGTCCACGACTTTTCCCNTTTTTTCCAAATGTATTCTGCCAAATAGCCGGTCCACGACTTTTCCCATCTACCTAAACACGGAATGCTATACCTCACCTAACACCAACTCCGTTCGATGTTTTGTGTGTGCACTCTTAATGATTCGCCTTGCCTCAACGTTAGTTTGTTTCGGGTTTTAACTATTCCACTCTTTTCACTGCACACAAATTCCTTCCGGTGATTTACTTGCNCAACGTTAGTTTGTTTCGGGTTTTAACTATTCCACTCTTTTCACTGCACACAAATTCCTTCCGGTGATTTACTTGTAGGTGACGATAGCCGTGCATGTCCAAGTTACTGTAACCTCGCCAACAGTCTGAAATTATCGTCGTGCCTGGCACAANGAATACATTTGACTAAAGTCGCAGCGTTCCTCTTTTCCACCGGCACCAGGAAGAAATTAGTAGGATCGCCTCTCTGTACACCGCCGAAATCTCACTGGCCATGAACTTTTCGTCCCTTGTGGTATTTACGCTTACCGAACTTTGATTCGTCTATCTCGACTATTTTGCCAGTCCCGCCGATTCTTTTCCTGTAAGTTAACACCCAGTCTATTCACACTTGGCGGCAGAAATTCGACCAGTTGACGACGGTCTTGCCCGAGCACTTAAGTTAGTTTACTATAGTCTGCTGTCGGGGATACTTGATCAGGCACCACAGTAAACACAACTCGATGATCTTGCCCGGCGACNATAGTCTGCTGTCGGGGATACTTGATCAGGCACCACAGTAAACACAACTCGATGATCTTGCCCGGCGACAAATTTTTAATCTCCCATGAAACTGCCCTGTCTTGCCGACACTTTAAAATTACATTTTGTGCCATTCTCCATGCGCTGTCGACACCAGTAAAACNGTTTACTATAGTCTGCTGTCGGGGATACTTGATCAGGCACCACAGTAAACACAACTCGATGATCTTGCCCGGCGAGAAATTTTTAATCTCCCATGAAACTGCCCTGTCTTGCCGACACTTTAAAATTACATTTTGTGCCATTCTCCATGCGCTGTTGACACCAGTAAAACAAACTTCGATTGTCCACGAGCTTGGCTTCGCCTTTTCTGCATCGTCTGCACCGTATTGACAGTTTAAGGATGTCATGCTCGATGAGGAATGTGTNGGTATTGACGGTTTAAGGATGTCATGCTCGATGAGGAATGTGTTTACGTCCGGTGAGAAGTAAATCAATTTCCGAGCGTTCAACATGGTGATTTTACACCCCTCACACATAATTGTACGTTTTCCTAATTGAAAACGTTTAGGTTTTAGGTAAAACCACACTTGGATATGCTAAACGGAACAATTGACTTGAACTTGGATACGTTGAACAGAATTCGACCGGAAATGCATTAGTACACTGACTTGTAAAGTATATAATTTGAGTGGATACTCGATACTGCACNAACAGAATTCGACCGGAAATGCATTAGTACACTGACTTGTAAAGTATATAATTTGAGTGGATACTCGATACTGCACTCCGGGGTTTCCTATGGTTTTACCATAAGAGTACGCAATACGGAACAATCACCAAAAAATTCATGAAGAGGGCAGTATAGAATCAATGAGTGGAACAAAACTGTCAACGCGTGGTAAGAAGTGAAAAATTGCAGCTAGAATAATAGAGTTTGTTCTATACATTTGATGATAGAGTCATGCAAAGAAAATTTCACTACTTTTACGTGATGAGAAAAAAAAACAAGAAACACTCTACCCACACTAAGAAAATCTTGCGGACAGTGTTGGCAAAATAAATTAATTTCAGAGGTAGTAGGGAAACTTTACGAAAATTATTCAAAATAATGAGTTTCAAGTTAAAAAAAAATATGATGCTTGAACTTCCATAATCCGAAATTTTCGTTTTCTTCGGCGGTATCTTTTGAAAGTTATAATAATTTGACTACAAATATTTGCATTAATGTTGACCTTATATAAGTATCTTACAGTTAATGAAATTAAAATTTTCGTGCAATATGGTTGTTAAGTAAACCTCGTTTCTTTGCCGGCTGGCAGAGACGCTCTCTTGCATTTTGAGCCAGGTGTACGGGAAGGGCCTTACCACATTCATTTCCCTTCCCCCTCAACAAGTCACGAGGTGGCCATGCAACACGAGCGCTCTTGCCACCTCCACCCTGGGCTAAACTAGAATTTGTCGCACAGTAACTGCAGTGGATTTTTTTTTTTGGGCAATTATTTGAGTGAAGAAATGTTGATATATATATTTTTTTCCTTTATATCACATTACCAGCCCGAAATGTGTTTATTATTCGGTTTAATGAATTTAATGTGACAAAAATTATATATGGTGACAATGTAATTCGAGTTTAAAATTTTAGAGCGAACCGATAAAGTATTCACATTGAATATTCCATTTATAGAAATGTGACCATTTAACCACTCTTACAATGATTACAATTGGCAGCTATTAATTTCCTAACTTAAAAATAGACAAGGAAAATACTGCGATTCGTTACCTGCTCGTCTGCAGTTAGCTACAGTCACGGTAATACAAGCACAATTACTATAATAAACTTAATTACAAGCACGGTGACTTTTTACAAAGGCATTCATTGATGGTTTGGAGATATGGCATAACTGAAGGCGAGGGAATTTAAGGTTCTTCAAATCTGACCAGGTGCTTGGAATTATTACTCCATGGGCAGAAATATTGCACTATTGCGAATATTCCCTATAATTGCCAACTCATTGACAACCCACCTCTCCGGGAACCGAAAATGCTCCAATGTTCACCACAATAAGCTCTTCACCGTTAATTAATCACTTGTAATTACTTTTTAAATCCACTTATGCGAAATGCTACTGTCCTTACTCGCAAACATTTTGATCTGTACACTGTTAGGCATTTGCCAAGTAAAGTTGGTCACGACAGAGGGAAAGTAGTCCAATGTTTTAACATTGAATATAAGCGTCAGGTAAACGTTCGTAAAAATTGAAATGATTATTGTTGCTTTTATTTTATGAATAAGACTAAGAATTAGCAAATTATTAAAAATAATGCCTTCCCTACTAATTTTATAGTTTTACTTGACCGATGACCAATACAGTGATCAGGCACATGACAATGTCAATTTTAAATATGGTGGAAAGTTTTTGCAGATCTCAAAACATCGTCTCGAGGAGGGCAGGATCGNCATGACAATGTCAATTTTAAATATGGTGGAAAGTTTTTGCAGATCTCAAAACATCGTCTCGAGGAGGGCAGGATCGAACTGCCGAACCTCAGATTGGCATGCAGACACTCTAGACCACACGGCTGTTGGGACATGTGCTGGGAGTAGGGTTTAAAAGAAGTAATAGCATGCATGTGTGGGGGATGNCTAGACCACACGGCTGTTGGGACATGTGCTGGGAGTAGGGTTTAAAAGAAGTAATAGCATGCATGTGTGGGGGATGAATAAAGGTTTTGCCATAATTATTATAATGCATAGTAAAATTTTTTTAAATATGAATTTTACTATCCGAGACTTAAATAACAGGTAGTAAGAATTTTTTTTCATGTATTTATCGACATACAATATGAATATTTTCATTTATTCATAATTCTTTTTAAGAATGTTTTTAATTTTAAAAATATTATGAAAGAGTGTATCTTAGAAATAAAACACTTTTTTAAATTACTTTTTTATTCATTTAGGTTACTGGAGTTGAGTTTGCGAGCATACATTGACAGGCAAGACAGCTGACCTTGTCAAAGTTTAAAAAAAAAAAAGCTGTGCATGCTTTGCAAGGACTATGTTAGCTTTTTCACAGTTGAACCTGCACAGTGTTAGGTAACTGCACACATGCATGTATCCGTGCTTCCACGTCGTTTTCACAATCTACATGATGTTAGATAGCCTAAGTCAGCATGCGCATGGGAAGAGCTGTGCTAGAATTTTCACAGGTCTGCATCTGCACAGGGCTAACTATCTCCAACCCATTATTGTGTATAAAGACAGATAAGTGCAAGAATAAAATGAATGCAAAGATAGGTACACAGACATTTATTTAAAAACAATGCATGTACTTAAGAATATATATATATTATATTTTTAAAACATTAAGTACTTTTTCAGAATGTCCTTCTCATCGACCCAGAAGTCGTGAAGTTTCTAGTGTCCGGGCCACCTCACGTACACGCTCCATTATGCCATTTCAGCACCTTTTCCACCAAATAAACACCGGGAAACTTCGTAGGGGGGATCTGTTCTGCGTAAAAGCCTCCAACGATGGGTTCGCTCATAGAACCTGAAGGTAATACATGCGAAGGAACTAATGTCGTATGCAAACCACCTTGTACAATTCCGCAGACCAGTTGTGATGATAGGCCTTGTGAAAAATGCCATGCTGTTTGGAAATGTGCAACACTTCACCGATCTTGGCTTTAGGAGTGCACGGGTCCTCCTGTTCGAAATAGCACAAACGGACCGAAGCAGAGAGTCTTCCTTGACATTTTCGGGCTTCATGTGAGTGGTAGAATGACTGGTAGAATTATAATCGCGAACGAAATTCGGCAGTACCTCAAGCCACTTGTAGTTTCTATTTGTCGTGAAATGTCTCCACAATTTGTTTTTAGAGTCCAGTGAAAACACTAGACTATGCTAACCTTGAGTCCAGAGTGCGTGGAATAGTGATTTAAGCCATATATTTTCATCAGTTCACAGAAAATAGCATAAAAATATTATTTACAATCATCTGCGTGGAGATTTTTCGGTATGCGTCCTTTGCTCAACACATCTGCTATGACTTCGGAGATGTCATGTGCATTCTTCGACTTGAGCGGTCTGGCAGAGGCATACTTGGAAAACGTGTATATTATGGTAAAAATGTAGCTGTAGCCTTTAATCGCACTAGAAACGTCTTGCATTTCAATCAGGTTGGATTGGAAAGTATCGTCCAGCCCCTTCATCATGCACTTTATCCGATGATAATAACTTCTGACCGACCTGTGTAATTCCTCAGAAGGGGCATATTTCGTCATCGCATGACGTAGCCAGCTTCGATTAGTTCTTCGATGATGGATGTAATCTTGTTGGTTTGTGACCGGGTGCCCGCAGACTGCGAAGTGACCAGTAGCTGTAGTCTATCAATGAGTTCGTTCGGATAGTTCCAAAACATGTAGTCTGTCTTGTGTTTGTATCGATCTTCTGCAGCAGCAGACCCTATCCAATAGCTTAGACTAATTGTGGAAACATTCCCGCGATAATGTTGAATTCTGCATGGATCGTGTACTTTAATCGCAGCTTAATGAGCATGCCTGGACTGTACCAGGTGGCAGTACTTGTGGAAATACGGTTTGGTGTAGTGTCTGGAACACCTATGAAACAAAAATTCGCAAAGACTATGTGTCATTTTCACCTTGCACTTGCCGATCTGCATCACATCTCCTGGAAAAAAACATCACTTCCTTGTTTCGAAGTAACCATTTTTCATCGCTGTGTTGCAGGCCATATGTCTTGTGGCTGTTCTGATCAGAGTAGGAAGCGATGCAGTGCCCGACCAGGGTGACCAACTCAGGTCCACGCTCTCATGCTCATTTCCATTCCCATGCATGCAGTAAATCGATCAGGGGAAGATTATCTTCGCCACTAGTGATGGCTCCTTCCGATTCGGGCAGTTATGGACTTATTTTCTGTTTATGCATCGGGGTTTGTCCTTCCACTTTGATTTCTTATGTTGTATCTGGCTGATGCAAAGCTTCCTACTAGAGTTGTCAACCAAGTTCGTAGAAACGGCTGGTTATCAGCTTGTGTGCTCTTCCCTTCAATTCTCGAGAGCCAGTTTGTAACTTTTTGCAAGCAGATAATTCGTCCGAACACATTTGATGGTCCACTGCAGCTCAGTCGTCAGTTCGGTTCTGTCCACCATCATTCATAGAATAGAATAAACACATATTTGCTCTGGTATATATACATATTCACTCTCGAGTTGAGGAAAGTGAATTTTTGATCCTTTCCAGTCGGTCGATGCACGCATCCAGCACCTTCTTGCTATGCCTTGCAACATCGGTTTTTGCAGACAGTTTTGATGTTAGTATATTTTTAAGAGCCTTCAAATCTTCCCATATCTGCACATAAGACACTTTTATCAGGTCTATTATCCATGCCTCTGCACTCCCTTTGTGCCGGTCGACAGCTATCAAATATTCCACAACTTTACTGTTCATGTTCTCGATCTTTTGCCTAAGAAGCGACTGCCCCCTGCGAACAGTGGTGAGGTGAGCTTCCATTATCTCATTTCCATCATCATCATCGGAGGGTAGAGCATGTCCGAATTTGGAAATTTTATTGTGACTCATGATTGGCATCTTACTATAAACTGACCGAAGTCATGCCTATACCTTTCCTTATATACTGGCGAATCCTTATCGATCACCAACATGCAGTAATCCTTGTTCCAGCACGAATAACACATGTCCTTAAACTCTGTGAACATCATGTCCGTATTGACGTGGTCATCGTACGTATGCTGCAAGTTAGTATCGTCCATGCGAAACAACATTAATAAATTCACATTATCGCATAGCAACTGTGTTGGCATGCGCGAATAAGTTTGGCTCAAGCACACACAGACCACATTCGAATGTCGTTCAATGCTAAAGTTCTCTTAAATACAAATCTGTTTTTCACATGCCACATCGTCGAAAATAAACTCCGAGTTTGGCAATGCTTCGCTTGGTGGCACTACAGCTTCGTTATCACTGAGGGAAATAGCGTAGGCCTTCCACGAACTGCAGTACATGTTCCAGATGCTGGTATTTCGGTTTATGGAGTGATTTGACATACAGGTACATGTCCTTGCATCTACAAAAGGCTGAGTAGCACACACGTCTTACCACAACCCGATTGTCCACAAATTATTCCTTTCGTGATATTGGGTAACAGTGTGCTATGACGTGCATTGTGTGAGGTTTCGACATCTTCAGCATGAATGTGTATGGTTAGAGTCAAATATTGCTTGGAATTATGTATATTACCACTACTCTCCTGCAGAGCTGACTGCAAAGCGTGAGGAGAGGATTGTGGACCGTGCGGAACAGATTGTGGAGCGAGCAGAGACGATTGCAAAGTGTGGGGAGTGGATTGCAAAGCGTGCGTGGCAGATTGTGGAGCATGCAGAGCTGAATGCAGAGTGTGCGGAGATTGCACAGAATCAGTGCTTCAAAGTTAGGAATGTCTCTTCAAAATATCACTCCGAGTGAACTGCCTTAGGCAGATTTTGTATTCAAAAGTCACGTTTTCATTCTGCAGGTGGTTCTTTCATGTAGTTGTGAATTACACAAAGCTGTAAATGCTTTACTGCAGAAATGACAAAGAAGATGTTTCATTAGTACTTTATGACCATACTGTTCCAAGTCTAGAAATATACTGAAACGAAATATATATATAAAGGTCAGGTCTATATCGGTTTGTAGCACAGTAGCATGTGATGACTCGTAGAAGAAAGATCAAATCTGGAAGAGGGATCGTCGATACGCTGATCAACAATCTACTTTTCAAGCTGCATATTCCAGGATACAGGTTCTGCACTCCAGGAACCAAGCTAGCTAAAATATTGGCACGAAGCGATACGGGCATCTTTGTTCTGAACGAGGCGTGTAAGTAGCACAATATCTACTATTCCCAGCACAAGGATCTGCAAGCCAGGCACCAGACAGACAAGATACTCGCGCATAGGGCGAACGAAATACATCGCACACCGGACAATGGACTTGGTGAAACAATAACCACGTGGGGAATTTCCAACGTGATAAATGTCAACTAGAAGATGGGTATGGGGGCGAAGAAAGCGATACGAAGTTCCAAAAGGAGAGGGAAGAAAAAGAAAGAGGGTTCCTTCCCGCCTTCATACCTGCAATCGGTGCTGTGGGTGATATTGCTGGGACCGTAACGAATATCGTGTGGTGTGAAACGAGCCTCGAACGAACGTAAGCAATTGGAGGAAAACTGCTGCCACAACTGTAAACTGGAAGTATTGCCATGGGAAAATAAGGCAAAGGAATTTGCATACAATAGCCCTAAGGAGGAGGTGTGCAAAAGCATCGCAACAGGAGGAGGCTCTAATAAAATCTCTACCGAAACGACCGCTCAGGTATGTGGATTTGGAACTGTTTGCACACAAAATGAAGATACCTAATTTTCACGGTGTGTTCACCCGTGATTCTTTACCCCACAAAGCCAAATGTGACGAATGTGCCATAAACAACCTGTACACGACAGCCAGGCCCGCCATGCACTGGGTAACATATGTCAAATTTGGCAAATGTTCAGTATACTGCAACAGTTTTGGGAATATACATCCTCCACCTGAACTGCTGCGGTGCCTGAAAAATTGCAAACTGACTTACAACTATGAGATGGAGCCTATTCCGAACACATGGAACCTCAGACACTTGTGTCATCGCCTTCTGGTGCGGTGGAATAAAAATAAATTGTAGGCTAATAATTATTCGTTAACATTTTTACATAAAATTTGGTTGTACCTATATTCCCCAGTCAGTATGTCGATGTTCATTATTCTAAGAATTAATAGGTCCATACTGAGGGCATCATTTTACCCGCCCTTGGAGCTGGAAGGTGAGTGGGATATCGGAATTCCAAATTTTCAAACTTACAACTCCATATCCAACATAGAAGAAAACATGAATTCTACATTGCGGTATATAATGGCAGAAAACGTGATGGGAATCAGCATTCGAACTGGTGCATACAAATTGAAGTAAATCGCCAAATCCATCAAGAAATCTGTGCCATCGGACGTGACTTTCGGACTATGTGGTAACCAAAATATGCTGAAGGCAGAAATATTTTCCAGTGCGGATATCGATTTCACCGAACCGGATACCATCGGGCCAATGCTGGGGTTCGAGACGTGATTCTACGAAGCTGGTAAAACGCATGAATCTTCGCGACCGGAGAACATATTTCCGGTGAAAGTGATATGCATAAACTGTAATTTAGCGAGTGGCTGCTACGTCAATGGTAAAACCAGCAATACGCTGCACGAGTGCGTGCCGACGGCCCAACCCGGTTATAAACTGGTAGAATTTCCGAAAAGCATAATTTACGTTTCCGTGATCGCGAAGAGAGCAAAAGTAGTGGTCGTGACGATCGTCGATCAGGACAATAAACAGATAGATTTCAGAAATGAATAAATCACTTTGTGCGTACACTTGAAAAGATGGGATTGAGTTTCGCGAGACAAACTGTGCATAAAGTCGAGCGCATTACCAAACTTGCGACCAGTAGAGCTCGAAATACCAGCGTACTAACACATGCCTACAAGAAGTTTATACGTAGCCTAGGGTTGAAAGAGAACTGGCATGGAATACGACAACATATTGAACGTGACCCAGCAGGCAGAATTCGTCGACAGTATCGACAAGTTTGAGCTGCTTTGCTACCAGCTGTATCTGACNTGAACGTGACCCAGCAGGCAGAATTCGTCGACAGTATCGACAAGTTTGAGCTGCTTTGCTACCAGCTGTATCTGACAGGCCCCTACGCCCTCGGGCGTGAGGTTCAAATCCAGATACAGCATCAAGACATTTACACCCTGCCTTCGCAATCATTCCTGCGCATCCGAGGTAAGCCCACGAAAGAGGACGGGACTCACCTTANCATTCCTGCGCATCCGAGGTAAGCCCACGAAAGAGGACGGGACTCACCTCACCACCACCATGTTCGTTCGCAATGGTATACTCCAAATTTTCGAGCGAGTAATAAACGAACTAAACAGTGTTACTATTAAAAAAACGCGAGATGTTGGCATAACAACCACCATAAAACCCTTCTTCTCGCTCACACCTAACAATCTCGACATGGTAAAAATGGGAGGCTGGGGAATGGAAGACAGATACAAAGTTCCCAACCTTTGCATAATTAAAGTTGGAGGTGAGCGTGCCACTATCGATGCAACTTGGTTTCGCCGAAGATTATAAGAAGATAATTATAGGTGCCAAGCAAGAACTGGTGATAATGCTAGCCACCGCACATTTCGTTGTAGTGTTGGGAGCCAGAAAAAACCCGCAGCCCCGCGCTGTAACACTGACCAACATGTAGTGGTTCATTCCCTACGTGACTCCGAGCACCCGCAAACGCATGCAGCAAATGAACTACGGTCGTGAAGATGTCTTCAGTCCTGGAAAAATCTCACTACATCACAATGTCATTTCAAACATACAAACAACACAAAATCTCGACTGACAAATCTACCTTCCGCCACTGCAACGTCCAAAATGTAAAAATATTTTTGAATGGTGAAAGCTATCCATACGTAAATATGAATACCTTCTTCGAGCAATAAGGATTTACTTTGCTGTAGTATTTGTACACTCAGTTTCAAGCCTTCTACAATGGGCGCGAGTCCTACCCCATCCTGAGCCCAGAAAGATTCCGTGAAACTGCGCCTTTTCTGGTCTTTTACACATCCAAACAAAATGAGTAAGTTCAAAACGGCATGGTGGATTGTCGTATATGATTTAGTTCCAAGGAAAACATGCCTGCGAACACAATTGCTTACTGTTTGATTTTGCACGATGCAGTAGTGAGCTACAGCTGCTTTTCGGCGCTGATGATCATGGTGAGCTCAGCTTATACAAACATGTTTAACACTGCTTCTCACCTCAGTTTGTATCAGGATGTACTGTAATCTGCAGGGCTTTCAGAGCAAGAGTGGCTATGTGCTCAAGGAGATCGCACTGTCCTATGACGACGATACAAAACGCGCATGTGCTCCTTCTGCTCCATATACTTGGAAACTCTTGGACGAGAAAAGCAAAAAGAGGAACGACTGGCTGACCAAGTACAACCACGGACTGGAGTGGGATTAAGGCAAGATTCCATACTACCAAGTGGTAAATGTGCTGTGCAACTTGCTGATGCAGTATCAGCAATGATCGGTTTATGTGGCAGGTTCAGAGCAGAAAAAATTGCTAAGCGACTTGTGCAAAAACCAATTGGAAATCATCTATTTGCAGTTTGAGTTTGGCTGCCCTTCGCTTCGCAAGCTGGCGAAACTTACGACAACCTGACTAGATACGCACGTGGAGGAACACACAGTTGCTGCGCCAATGGTTTGCCTCGTCCTTGGACTGTGAATCTGCTGCCTATGACTAGACATGAAGTCCCCCCAAATAAATTAGAGAATTTAGTTTTTAATATGGTTGCACACCTGATCGGCACCCACAATATATAAGATGAGAAAAATCGGTGCACTCATCTAGTCGCCACCTAGAGGTCTTATCGTCACCATGACTCAATTCTGTCCTACGAACATTTATGTAAATGCCAAGCCTGAGTATGGCAGCATTGAATACAGTTTCATCGCAGATGATTGATATCTGCGCACCTACACAGAGACCTGCGATGGTAGCGGCATGCAGCATTGACGTTTCGCGCACTTTCCGGCCATCTTATAACCAACGCAGTTTTAATTGGACTGTCGGGGACCATCAGCCTGCATAGTGTTCCACATGACGCAGCAGATGCAACTGCCCCTCACCATCGACCATTCATCGCCTCAGCCCAGACACCTTCTACCATCCACGCACCAGCCTCTGTCGTTGAGCTGCCCCAGGCGGGGTACGAACCTTCCCAGCATCCCGGGCCCAAGAAAGATTCTGCCACCCAGACGACCAGACGCCACCAAGTACAGTGTCGGCGCCAGACAGTCGTGACGGTACCCACCACGGTTGATTCTGTCTCCATCTCGGGAAACGAACCTGCACCTACTCATCGATGCCGTCAAACAGTGTGTGTTCCTGGAGCTGTCAATGCTGGACCTGCTGTTGGTGGTGGTCCCACCATTGGCGAAGTGGAAGTCGTGGAATCAACTGTTAAAGACGTGCAAGATCTGTAGTGGGGCCATGATGTGGTTGATGACAAACTGGGGACTGGGGTGTGAGTGGTCGAGATGATGGACATCGTCATGATCCTGAGACTGGTGCAGCCTTTTGCAAGAATCTAATGCTTACTTTCATTCGCGAACTGCTTAGCCTTGCATGTGACAGTGTACTAAAATACTGCAATTTGTATATTTTTACAGTTAACCAGATACAAATAAATTGGAATAGTTACAATTTCGAAAAAGTAAGATCCTATGCTTGTATTTTGCATTCTGTATTGACTGCGTACTAAATAAATCGTGCATGAAAATGTATTTCAGTGTTTTATTTATTTTTTTCTTTTGAATTTTAAAGTTTTTACTGAATCTTGAATGCGATCAAATATATTTTCAATAAACGTATATTTAAATAACTTATTAATGAGGGAAATTTTTTATCTACGTGAACAGACATATTTTCTGGGGCCGCTCGCGAATTTCCGTGCCGGACAGTGCCACAGTTTGGCAGGTTTTATCGGGGATCTCCCGTTTCTCCACCTTTTCAATACGGCGCTACTCCATACGCACCCTCAAAGGCTTTCCCTACAAGGGGAGAGAAATCGTTGTGGTGTTACTAGCTTTTAAAATGTATTCTGCAATCATTTTCAAAGTTTTTTCTTAGAATAACATTGTATATCACTCAGAGGATAAAAATACCTGTCATGTCAGGGATGTGCATTTTATTTTGTTAATCATTTGGAATATAACGGAATGAATTATTAATGAATGATGATGTTCTGAGAATTACTACAGACTCAATAGTAGTAGGCCTACTAAATATAAAACGACAAATGTCCCTAAAATATAATTATGTAATGTCCATTGGCCTAACTAAGTTACTTTTTCAAAATTAACCGCAAACATAAGTAATGGAAAAATGTCTATAGTTCCAAGAATGACGACCAAATGTTCCCCTTAAAACACGTAAGAGGAATCGTCTAAAAAAAAAAATTAAGTGGCTTGGAGTCACGAGTGTTTTGAAATAAAGGGTAGTGGATTGTTTCCCCTGTGATAAATATTTGCCCTATACATCATCCCTGCTTAAGCATGTTGTGCATTCTTCCACCGCATGTCAAATTAATATTTAAATGTGCCTAATCACTCTGTTAATACGCCGGTCAAATAAGAGTACGAAATTGTTGGCCAAGTAAAATTTTTACAAATTTGCTCATTCTTAGTCTCACAATCATTTGAATAGCCAGCGGGTTTTCTAGGGGATCTCCCGTTTCCCCCTCCTCTTCATTCCGATGCTGCTCCACACTCACCTCATGTCGCCCTCGTCGGCTCACGATGCTAAAAGCCGTTCAAATCTCTTCACTCACTCTTCATACATATTTTATATGTGTTATTTTCTGATTATTTTTAAATAATGAAATTAAGTTTTCACGGTTTTGGTAACCCTTTCTTAGACACTAAATTTAATGTTTCAGGTGTTGCTGTACTCAAGTCGGTACAACGCTTGTTTATTTGTCACTGTTCGGCTTCAGTAATATGAATCGTTTATGGCCTAGACAAGAAAGACTGTTTGCAAATTAAAACACTTATCATTACAGACCAAAATTTGCCTAAACGTGCGTAATGTACAAAATTGCGTTCACTGAGTCTGAATGGATTAAGCATTGCTTAAATGCTGAAGGCTCCTGTAATATTTTTTTAATGTGAAAAAGGAACTCAAGTGTTCGCTAGCACATAGAAATAAAACATAGGTTATATTTGAAAAGAAAATAATTATTTTCATACACTAGAGACAAAATATGTGGTTCATACCCTGCGCTATAAAAAGTTCTCAGCCGTTCACGCGAAATAATGAAACGTAATTTATAATTTTTTTAATATACATGCCATGCCATTGTGGATACGTCAAAGCTTAAACAAAATTCACAACGCAAGAATTTTCGAGCCAAATTTTACACGTTAACAGCGCATACGTTTTTATAATTTAACACGTATCTTGTGTTACATCACGCGTAAATATTTTCCCCATCTTTGCCCGCGGATGATACATGCACGTTATAACATTAATGACCTTCCCGAAGCCTTGCGTACAAACTATAAAAGACTTTGTTCTGTAGTAACGCAAACATTTCGTGTAAAGTCCAGCAGTAGAAAGATTTTTGCAAGCACTTTTGCCATCTAAAGTTCTACGCGAATTAATTTTTCAAAAGGGGTTTGTAAGCCGTAAAATGCATTTAATTTTAAGGCTATTTGTTTATAAATTACGGCTCGAATAACATTCACAACACGGGAGTTTCGGGATGAATTTTACGTCTTGGAGGTGTAGCATCGCATGTGATAGATTATTTAACGCGTATCTTGTGTTGCATCATGCGTAAACCTTTCTGTGGGTATTACGATATGCTATCAGATGCTTGCCTAGACATTTAAGTCCATCACATGAGGGAGTTATTTTTCTAATCATATGTCGCCTTGTCTTCATTAAACGTCAATATGCGAAGTACGTCTAACAGTGAGCCTTCTCGGGTCTCAAAAGCCGGTTCCTCAGCAGCGCGGAAGCAGGTTCTCGCAGATTCGCTAAACAGACCGATTGTAGCACAAGTCAGCAAATCAAATTTGTTTGTGTAAAGGGCTTTATTGCGTATAAATTGTGTTAAAAATAACTATAGAGAATAAGTTCAAAATAATGGGGGGTCAGCTTACGAGGCTAGTGTTGGAGCTGCCCTAGGTATTCCGCTACATCTCCTGCACGATGTTTCCTGGCAATTTCTAGAGCAGTGAGCATTTCATTGTTCCTGGCAGCAGTATCCGCCCCAGCCTGCAACAACATCTTCGCCACCTTCAGATGGTTATAATATGCTGCCTTCATTAGCGGCGTGTAGCCTTTGATGTTCATCACGTTGAGAGATGCGCCGAGGTCCAGCAGCGTCTTCGCCAGATGCAACTGTCCTCCAGCAGCCGCGCCGTGCAGCATGGCGTGTCCCCGGTTGTCGAGGGCGTTCACGGACATGCCGGCACACAGCAGCAGTGAGGCCAGCTCGTCGTAGTTGTTTTGGCCGATAAAGTACATCGGCAACGCGTCTATTTTGCTCACCTGCTCGTAAGCCTCACTGTTGTCGTCCAGAAGTGGCAACAGTTTAGTTTTTAGTTTTATCCAGTCCCTGTCCCTGGAGAACTCTTGTACCTGGAACCACACACAACGACTGTAGCATGCACACAATGTACCTGCACCACACATGCACCTCTCTGCATTACATAATCTAATGTTTATAGTTTGCTATGATAATGGTTTTATCATTATATAAGTAACTACAGGAACCTACAATAATTTTAACTAAACTTCTTTATTATTAATAACTAGGTTTGGTTTGGTTAAAAAAAATGTTTTTAGGTTGATAATTATTTTTAGAAAAAGTTTATTTAAAATTGTTTATGCTAACTGGTAAAAGAATTCACGAGAGTGACGAAAGAAAATTAACATTTTGTAAAAAAAAAAAAAAAAAAATGAGTCAAAGTGAAAATGTGGAATTCATGTTAGAGGATGCCTTTATGTAATTTTAGTGTTTCGTTAAATCCCTTACAAATAAGCCACACTTCTGGTAGAAATGTTTCGCGAAGGTTCTGCGAAGATTTTCTGTGAAGAGGTTAGCTATGACACACTCTTTAGGAGACTTGTTTGGAGATTTTACATAATCGTTTGATTGTATAGGTGGGTGGTATGGCAGGTTGGTCTTGTCGGTTGGTCTAGCCACTGTTGCAGGAACTGGTCTTGTCAAGAGTTAGTCTTGGGCTAAGTCAGTTTCATCAGGAACCAGTCTTGGGTTGAGTAAGTCTTGGGTGTATTCGGTCTTGTTTGCAGTCAGTCGTTAATTAGTAATGTTAGTCGGTATGGTGCCTTGATGTAACCAGCTAGTAATTGACAATTGTATGACTTTTCGAATTAAATGTCACTGCGGGTTAGGTCAAGGTCGACAACCAACATGGTGGCTAAATCTAAAGCACCTCTGGTAACTAAATCGATAATTAATTCTCTATCATCACCTAGGTGTTGAAAATTTAAACAAATGACAAACGAAAATAACAAGATGGCTGCAAACGATGGAATAAGCGAAGGTGAGGGAGGTGGAGGCCTTCCGAATCATTAACCAATGAGTAATATTGGTGGCTGGTCGAACGAGCGTGAGTAGTCAAACATATAAAAAAACACTTTTGGGGGTGAAGCGAGCACAAGTAATCAACCAATGAGAAGTATTGTTGGAGAGATTGGAGGGGAACAAACTAATTAACTAATGAGAAACATTGGCGAGGTTCAGTCGTCTGCTGGATGTGGTGCTGAGGAAACCTCCGGAAATGTATGTTTTTATATAAATTTTCTAATAACAGTTTTTTAATATTTTTTTAATTATTAAAAGTTTTTTTATAAATTTTAATAATTTTTAGGAATTTTTGAATATTTAGGATTTTTCGGTCAACGGTATTGTGTCTAGGGTCTAGGATCAACGGTCTTGAGTCTTAAGTTTTGGGTTTTGAGTCTTGAGTCTTGGGTCTTAATTCTTGAGTCTTGAGTCAAGTGTCAAGTGTTCTTTGGGATTTAGTTAAAACAAATTTGGGAGTTTAGAATTTTTTTTGGGAATTTCTTATGTTCAAGTTTATTTAAGGTCACGGTAATGGGGTCAAGATCATGGGTCAAGCTCAAAGTCATTGACATCTAACATGGCTGACGAAGTGGACACCAGTCCACCTGGCGAGGGTCGTTCGTGTCTGGAGCTTTGCCAATCCACCTGTAATCGAACCCTAGACCTCATACATGTACATCTTTAAATTATTGTTAAAAAAAAATTTTTTATTTTTTACATTTTTATAAAAAAAATTTTGTGTTTTTATAAATTTTTTGGCATTTTTAGAATTTTTGGGGTTTAAGGTCATTCAAAGTCACAGGTATGGGTTCAAGGTCACCAACATCCAACCTGGTAGTTGAGTGACGTCACAACATGGTGGCCGGCCAGCATCTGGCGCCTATCCCAGATTCCCTTGCCCCAGACTCCCCATTTATATTCTACTCACTTACTCTCCTAAAACTCAATTGCATCCCTCCTGCCATTTAGTCAGCGTTTCTAGAGCCATTCTTTAACCTTTTATAAGGGCATTCTAACACCTTATCTCCTGTCATTCTGTTATCTGCTCTCCTGTGATTTTGTTACATTCTCTCATTCTAATCTGCCCCCTATTCCCTTGTAATTCTTTCCCATACTCTCCAACCATTTAGTCACCTTATCTCCTTCCATTATGTCGCCTTTTCTCCTGCCCTTCATTCACCATATGTCCTGCCATTCTCTTGCATTTTCTCATGGTCCACTTTTTATACAATTAAAACTCATACCTTTTCACATAAAATGTAAAATATTTTGAATTTAACAATTTTATTTTATTAACATTATTTAATTTGGAAAATTAATGTGTCAGCCAAAGATACTTTAAGGTCCTTACCAGGTTGGCACTGACAAAAAAAAACAATAAATTATGTACACTACCAATAAACACAAAAATAAACAAAACAATTGGAAGAATTGGATTACAAGATTGTATTTGTATAAATTGAAGACTTGAAGTTATAATGTGTCTAAGTGCCAAAAACAACAATTCCGAGGAAATTGAGTTAAAAATAATACAGATACCAAAATCAAGTATTGACAACTATGTTGTTAATATTATGAATAATAATTTACATAAAATATACACACATTCTAAATCATTATAATGTATTGAAATATTAAAATTCATGAACACTGAAATATGAAAAATCAAAACTATCCCATGTGCCATTATCATGTATATATAGATAACTAAGTGCCATGATCTTCTACAAAAATATCATCCTAAATACCATTAAACTCTACATAGTATGCTAAGTGCAATAATCACAATGTAACCAACCCACGTATACAGGAATTAACAGGAATAAACATGAAACACATTACACATTCGCATGTGAACAAACACATCGCTGGTACCAAGACAGTCGTTAGTATTAACCAATTACCCAATGACAGACTGGTAAAACAACTTGTCTGTGTCATCCCTCAAGAATTTAGTCATCTCACTCAAGTCCTATTTTATTTCATGTTAAATCCTATTTCCAGGACACAGAATGGGAAGCTCGCAGATCTTTATTATCTTCAACCGTCACTCCTTTCTTAATTTTATTTGTTGTTTTCCAACATCATTGTTATCGTTAACATTGTTCAAGTTTTAATAATGCCAAGATGTTTGTTGCTGATGTTGAGCCACAGAAATTTTGAGATTTCAGGTTTGCTAGTATTGATGAAAGTGTTGGCTGCTTTTCTAATATCAAAGAAATCATTCTCTTGCATCATATTAACACACAAAGGATTTTTTTTCAAGTAAACCTTCTATCGTGTGTTTTAAATTATCTGGAACCATACATTTTGAAATTAGTTTTCTTTTTTCTATGGCTGCAAAGTCTCTGTCACATGACAGGAAGGAATGACCAGATACAAAAAATTTGTGTTCAACTCTCTAAAACACTCCGATCACTGTAAGATATAACCAAAGAAACAGGACCATCTTGTTCTTATTTTGCCCGCAACTATTGTCACTCTACATGATAAGTTTGTCTTTCGGCATGCTGGTTAAACCATTTTTATTGTGTGAAAAATACTGGAAGCTTCTCCATTCCCTCCCTTTCTGGATATTCCCTCATACCACATAATCATAACTGATACGTTATTGTTCCAAATGGGCACACATAAGTTGCATGTTGACAGCTGTCTAAGATAAAACATCTGGCTGTGAGTTAGTGTGGGCAAAAATAAAACATTTTGCAAGTCTACAAATGCAACACATGTATGACTGGTCGGACGTTGAACAAATGCGTGATATAATTTCATAGCACTCCTTGCTTTTCCAGCTTTTCTGTGATGTATGTTCTGTTTGGTTGGAAGTCTATTCCATTCTGCGGTCGTTTTGGCAACACTTATTTTGGCAGCTAACAAATCACATTGCGCACGGGTGTCTCTACGTGGCTGGTGGAATGAGAGACTTGGGAATTTACTTTTTAAAGTATTGTAGTAAAAACGATAGGGTATGTGCGAATCGGAGAACTGTTGTTTGTACTCTGAAAATAGGCGGCTTACATTTAAATCTGACGACATATCCTTTTTGTTTGTTTTACCATGGCCGTAGTGACTGACGTCCCACGGTAGGTATGGAATTTATATGGCCAACCACGTTACTCTCACCAGTTTGTGAATATTTGTGATGTTTAGATTTGTTCTCCCTTTTTTCAGTGTATATATGTACTCCTTTTTCTTCAAATTATGTAGTCCTTGTACACGTCCGTGGGTAAAACCGAAAATGTCACAAAATGTTTTCTTACGAACTTGAACTATATCACCTTCTCCATTTGGCACTGAGTAAAAATCACTGTCGATTGTCTCCCACTCTCACTTGGGTCATCATGTTTCCTATGCCACCTTCTTTCAACGTGTTTTGCGCAAACCAAGCCTAGTAAATGCGTTTGCTGCTGTTATAGGTTCACGTTACACAAATCATTAAACAGTGTTTGTCTGTAGGAAAATTTTATAAAGTCTGACATTTGTACTGGCATTAACATGTTACGTCTAACTTGAGGGGCTCCTTTGCCAGCACCGCTACAATCTTTGAACTAGTATATAGGCTTGACCCCGAGATCTGCAGTTCTCTCCTCTCCGCAGATGCCCTTGCCTGTCCCTTTGCTCGTCGTTTCCTGCTCGCTGTTTCAACATTTTCAGTATTTGCAGACCTTTTTTTATTTTTATCTACATCTGAATTAACACGAAAAAACTAGCACAGCAGCATGGACTCACACAGATGTGATCGCATTACAAACAGACACATGGACACATTGACACGCAACAACACTGCGGCTATGAGCCATACAGATCATTTTGTACATACATATACCGTGTCGTGGCGCCAGGCACTTTGTGTATCATTTACATCGCCACGTGTGGCAAATGCAACTCCTGACACCTTGTGTTGACTGCAGGAACTACAATTTTTTTTTTCTGGCACTTAGAACCTAATTTATGTTATAGGGCTTGGCACACTGTACAGTATCCATATCAAAGCACAGTTTTTGATTTTATGGCACTTAGACCCTTTTATACTTCAGGTCTTCAATTATAGGTAAAGAAAAACAGTAGATATTCACTACTTTGCCTTTGTCCCTAAATTTGCCACCGTTACTCGCACACATTCAAGTAAAGAGAAATTCAGTAACATACAAAGATTAAAATAATATATTAGTGTTTTGGAGTAGTTAAAACAATAAATCAGACATCAATGAACATAAAGTTACATTAAAAAATCATGCATACTTAATTTAACGTATTTAATAAAATAATTATTATATTTTAAAGAGTTATTATTTTTTATCACACATCGTTTTGTAATATTAGTAAGGGTTTGTGATGCTGTCAGGTCTCATGATTTATTTGCCTATAGAATGTAACTTTCAGAGGTAACTTATTTGTAATAGTTCTGCATTCAAAAGCCGAGAAACAAACTCATTAGCTAAAAATTGGTATCCAAAGCAGGACATCGGTTTTTAAGGTGTGAGTTTTTAGTATTTTAAAAGATCTTTGTAAACAAAAACTGCTATATTCGTGAAACCTTTCAGGATTGATTTTGAAAACTTTAATTGGCATATTTTCTAGACGTTTTGAGTCGGTCTACGTGAGATAGTAGTCAAATTATGTAAAATTTCGTTGACGTCATTGCTATGGATTTGAGGCAACATAAATGGGTGCTAAGTAAAAAGATAAGCAATCTTCTTTTGCACGATTACGACATGTAAAATTATGAGATATATCAATATAAATCTTATACTTAATATTAAATTTGCATAACAATACAGAATGGAAGATCTCCTCATTAACTAGTGGATAATCACACATTAATAATTCATTATTATATTTATTAGTATAACTGAGACGTTTGTGTGTAGTAGTTAAGTTAAATTGTTTTAAATTTAATTAATGGTTTTTGCAAGAAATGTTTGGGCATTAATTATATTATAATAGTATGGAATACTTGGCGTGTGTTTATATAAGCAATTAATTCTAAGAACATTAAAATTACCAACGAGAATGAATAATTTTATTCGTATAAAATATTGATTTATATTCTAAAAAAAGTCACATAATTTGTTGGGATCGGTTGTTTTGTCCTCTAGATGTGGCATAAAAACCTATATTTTTCATTTGACGAACTTTATTAATGGAGGACAAACCAGTTATGTTTGCTCGATGATTGCATAATGCTAGTATACAACGTTAAGTTAAAATCTATCAGATAATTTCGTAGATATAGCACAATAAGTTAAAATTATTTAATAGCACCCATTCAGAAAATTTGTGCGCGCATTCGTATATTCATTACTGTTTAAACCTCTGTATTTGTAAATATTTTTATGAGCTCTACTATGATAAGGGCTATCATTTGCAAACAAACTTTAATTTCTAAAGTTGTAAGAAATATATAGTATTTCTGAGTGTCTTAAAACTGTAATGGACATTTCTCCTTAATATTGTATGTAAAGGATCATTGTAAATACACATATTTCATTCAGTTACAACAGTTACATAAGCCATATTTTCACTGAGCATTACCAGTTTCTTAATTTCCTGTAGATTAGGTTGCGTGCAGTCTTGCCCCAAGGTCTTATTCTGAGAGTCCACCTGAAACCAGACAACTTGGTAAGTGTATATTTTCATATTTTATCTTACCTGATCAATAAACTGTCTCTTAAACAATGTTGGAAAAACTCTCAGACCAGTAATATCATAAGATAATTTTATATTTCTGGAATAAACATCAAAATTAACTATCGAAAATATATCAATTATTTGAGGTTTTTCATTTTTAATGTGTAGTTTAGTCATAAAATCAAATTAGATAAACATAGAAGGATAAACAGCATTACCGAAGTACTTTCAAGGAAGAGATAACCTCTGGTAGTCTCAAAAATATTATGTTCAAACTTATAATGAATGTGTGCATAATGTCAGTATTTTGTCAAATAATGCTGTGAGATTTTATTGTTTCGTAATTATCTCACGTTTACATTTTTTATACTTTCTTTTCGGGTACATCAACCTCTTAAGAGTAGAGAGTAGAGTGCAATTTTTTTGTTTGAGTAAATTTAAACAGGTATTTTGTAACACTGAAACATTAGTAACTCTAGGTGATTATAATATGACGAGATAAGTTGGCTTTTTTCTATAGGTTGATAATTACATGTGTGCAGACTCATATATATTTTGTGAATCAACGAGCGCAGTTTATCCGCCTCACATACCAAGTGTAATTCTGTAGTAATGAAAACTGCCACCAAGAGCATATTTTTTTTTTTTTTTTTAAATAGATACTTTTGCCACGTGGAACGAAATTTTTCTGTGTTTAGGTAAACTCTAAAAACGAAAACTGTGCTACCTAAGTTGAAAGGAAATTTTGCCCCTAGTGTTGCGGCTTGGAGCCTACAGTTTACCTGTGACACAAGAACATTTGACACTTGATGTAAACTATCCAAAGAAAGCTGGTAGGCTAAGTATATCTGAATAACTCGAAACTGGTTTAGTGCCTGAATTATTCATTTTGCTCTTATAGGTTCACCAATAGCTCGTCATCAGTTTGCAAAGTTAAATTGAAAACGCTGTTTATTTTACAGAAGTAATATTACTTCACTTATGAAACATAGTACTGCTATCGTTCATGTGCGATATTAATTGACTGGAAAGAAAACACGATATATTTTCTATTCGCTGTAACGCTGTAACTGCGACAACACAGTTGTCTCAATGTGCCAGATGAGACTGTACAAAGAGATTAGTAGTGGGATAATGTTATATTTGTGGTTATCTGGCACTGTTAGTAATGCCTTACAGGCAAAATGCAGCATTATCAATGTAGTTATTCTTTGTGTAGGAAGAACAAAGTGATTGGGGGTATATTAGTAGAATGATTAGTATGTTTTGACGCAAGAGTGTGGGGGCGCAGAGCGTCGGAGCTATTCACATTTTGTCCACCATGATGGATGTCAGTGACCTGTACATTGTCATTTGACCTTGACCCTGGTGACATCTAACCTTGAAAACCCAAAAAATCCCAAAAAATTTCAAAATTCTAATTAAAAATATATTATTAAAAACTTATAAAATGTATTAATAAATCATTATTATAATACTTTATTTGTAATTTATTAAACAATTATTATTTAAAATGTATTTACAAAACTTACATTTCCGGAGGTTCCATAGCTCTATGCCCAGCAGACGAGTGATCCCCCTTCACTCCCCCTTCCATATATCAATTGCCCAATTACTCGTATTCGTTCTAGCCCCCTCTTTTATCACCTCTCTAAACTCCCCTCGCCTTTGCTCATTCCGTCGTATGCAGCCATCTTGGTTTGGGTTTTTTCGTTTGTTATTTGTTTATAAATTGCTTGAGGTCCCCATCTTGGATTTCACATGTCTACTTTAACATCACCAATGTGGCGCTAGTGTATTAATAATCGCTGTCACCATCAGGCGATCTGTCGATTTAGCCACAAGGTGGCAGACATATTTGTTTGTGTTTTAAAGTATAGGCGATGCTGTCGGCACCCTCCACATTGTATAATATTTTCTACCCATAAGTGGTGTTATTTTCTCGATTTCGCCGCCAGTCGAGCTGTCAGCATCCACCCACTCTGTCGATTCAGCCGCCAGGCGAGCTGTCAACACTCATAATTTTTGTAGGAATAGGAAAATCTGTAATTTTCATTCTATTTAAAAATGATTTTTTTTTCTAAACAGCCTTATACCTACATGCATGATGCGGGACTTTGACTACCTGAATAGTTTATTAATATATCTTTTTATTAAAAATGTTAAGTTGGGCAATTTTTTAAAGTATTTTTTATTTAATCTTATAATTGTACATATAGTACAATGGTACTTTATACAATACTTTTTAAGTAAATTGATTTTATTTATGTTCCTTATAAATTTTAATTTTATTCTGGCAAATTAGGTAAACATGAAATAAAACACATTTATATTTACAGGCATTTTTTTTATTCGATTAATTTAATACAATCGCTCATGTTCTTATAAAAAAATTACAATATTCTCCGACATATATGCATCCCAATGTATGCAACATTTTTGTATGTTACAGCATTTTATGCATCTCGCTATTCACACTAGTGTTGTCCTTGTGCGAAAATATCGTGACATTTATTTCACCGACACACTGTGCAGGGCCGGTTTTCGAATATTTCAGTACATCAGGTCGCGGGCCGTCCCCGAGAAACGTAGTCTGTAGTAGTCACTGACTTAAAAAAACTGTGCTTTAGGAGACGAGGCCTTGCATTTATGTATGACGCATCGTTTCAGTGGCAGCAGAGACGACGGCAAGTTGTCGATTTGTACCACGTGCAGTAATCACGAGTTGTCAGCCGTGAGTTGTACTTTGCTCTTCCTGCAGCGCAAGCAGTGGACAGCGCGCGCGGCCTCCTGGAGTCTGGCAAAGAGCGAGAATCCCGCCTACAGCAGTGACTTCACGCTAGCTAACAAGATTTGGAATATTTCACACTTGAAACATAATTTCTAGCGCAAATATTTATAATGCCAGTAACGAATGTATACAGACACATCAAATGTGAAACAACATACAGTTGAAAAAAAATTTATATTTAAACTCTTACAGCGAAGTCAATTAGTTAATAATCTAGGGTAAAAAATACCTTACGCGCAAGTTAATTCGTAAACAGTGTATATTATGGTTAGCCTGGGAAGGAACCTACCAGACGAGTTGAGAAAACTTGTGACCGACTCGCTAGCAGCTAATTTATCATCGCTGCCCTGTCCGGGAATAGAATTTTTTTTAATGTAAAAATATTTTTTGTCCTCGTGTTATTTTATGTAACCTGCTGCATTTTACGTTAAAATGTAACAGGCAGGATTTTCGTACCCGGAGCAGTTTTTAAAATGTTGCTACCGGAGCACGAATCATTCACAGAGAAAGACTTTAAGCGATGAGAGAATAATTATTTCTGGAATCATCTCGCCTAAAAGGACTGTGATATTTCGGAAGTCACGCAATTTGACTGACCATTCTGAAAGCTATTTCTTCTGCTTGTTTTATATTGTAAATTTGATGAGCAGGAATGAGTTGTGGACTGGTGTATGTATTAGTGTGAATTGGTGTGTGGGTTGGTGGATGGATTGGTGCGTGGATTGGTTTGTGCACTGGCGTGATTGGTGTGTGGTGCTCATTGTGGTGCGTGTTGTACTGATTTTGGTGTGTGTATGTGTGTGGGTCGCAAGTTAAAATAAATTCCCCAAATTTAAAAATAAAATATAGAGACCTACCTCTAAACCTGAAAGGTGGATACTTCATTTAATAATCTTGTTTAAAATATATATATATAGCCAGGTCCCTCGGTATATTTCATCGCTTCGCCATTCGTCGTTGAAATATTTTTGGAGTTTATTTTGAACCAGGCAGCGCACGGAGTCAGTATTGGAGGAAGTAATTGAGCTTGACCTACGTTAAGGAACCATCCATGCATATCCCTGGAGTGATTTCGAGAAACCATGGAAAAAAACTCAAATCAGGATACCTGGGCTGAGAACGGAACCTGAGTCCCTCCCGAATGCACGTATGGTGTTTCACCACACCTCGTTATATTTCACAGCAGCAGGAACGTCATCCCGTCGTCACTGGGTCGTATACACACATGTATGCATTTCGCCTCGCAAACATTTATGTAGATGTCATTCCTGGTCACACTGCAATGGAATTCTGCTACTGGGACATTGGATGCCTACGCGTGTAAACGGAAAAATGCGACATGAAGTGCTGGAAATTATCAAACTTTCCTCGATTGCACGAACAGAGCTAGCAGCAGGTAAGCCGTTGCTGATGTGGGATATGTGCTGTCTTTTAGAGAAACCGGTAACAGCAAATAATCCTGTCAACTTGAAAATAAGAAGTGACCTATTTTCCTAAATGCACGAATTCTCTCACTATGGACTGCGTGGAAAAGTATTCGCCTATTTTGATGTTTTTTTAACAGATTTTTCCTTTGAGGGGTTATTATAAGGCTGATGATTTCTGCTGGCGTTGTATCAAGGCCCATTTTTGGCAACGACCTGTACGTTAAGCGTTGCTGGCAATGTGGTGATGACAATGAAATTATGAGCTTCTGAAACATATTTTGCTATCCCATTCTTCGAATTTAACACTGATGACTTTGTTCCTTGCGAATAATAATGTATTTGGCAATGATTCGTGATGTCAAAGTACGTGTGGTGGATAGAGAAACCATTTATTTTTCAAATTGATTCGTGTATTAAGGCATGTAAGACTGTATGTCTGATTTAAGATAGTCATTGTGTAATTTTCCCTTAGCATGTTTTTTGCTCATAGATGCAGTAAAATGCATGATTAGGGTGGTGAAAATTAACGGTGAACAGTCCTGTTGTAGTTTCCTCACATGCACACTGACGGACGGGAATGGACTCCAGCTTGCAATGTGTTCTAAATTGCACCTAGCAAAAACTGTAAATATTATTAGCTGTAAGCTGAATATTGCGAATAAATATAATGTTATAAAGAAGGCGCCGATTAATAACAACAGGAGATGTGCAGTTTTGTGTAATTTTTATATTTGTTGAAATCACGAAATTGACATGGAGTTACTACAAATACGGGAAGAAATATGACACAACCCTCGTAATATCGTAAGATGACGATGAAGCTCAGAAAAATACTCCTGTTCTGGCTGGGGAGTGAATTCTCAGGTCGTGTAGCGGGCAAGTCTATTTAAGTAATGTGTCGTGTGAAATGGATATTACATAAATAGAATGATAACATTTCACAGGTGTTTTTCCACCGCCTGTGAAAATGAATTATTTTTTCTCTCGCTGTTTCTGGTGCTCGATTTTTTCAATTAGCTTTACAAAATTTCTCATTGTTTTCGTGTGATTGAATCTCGCCTACGTACGAGGTCCTGAGAAGATCAACTCTTCGTTCAGTAGTGTTCAGTAAAATTGCGAATTTCCTTCATAAAAGGATGGGGGGGGGAGTACACGGGTGGTGTTAATAGTTACGTTATTTATACAGTCCATGTGATTTTTTTTCAGTGTAATTTTATTTTAAAACATTTTTCTCGCCTTTGCTACATGAAAAAAAAAATTTATATAATCTGTTTTAGTTTGGTGATCTGTCCATCCTGACATTCTAGACTTGTATATATATATTTCTCGTTCGTGTTCGCCTATTTGACTAACGTAAAATAGAAGTATAATATTTCATTTCTTAAATGGCGTGGAAACTAAAATTATAATAAAAAATGATATTTTACGCCTTTTTGAGACGGAGCGAGTTGTTAGCGCCAACGGGATCAAGTAACGAACTCGGCCAACAAACCATCCCAGCATTCACGTGGAGTGATTTTTAAAAAAGGAATTTGGCCGAACTAGTCGAGAATCGAACCCGGTTACCCCTGAACATGGGTCTCCCCTGGTGTTGTCTTGTGTGTGCAGATATCATCTGTGTTTATGAACCTATGAATAAAGTTGGCTTGGGTGAGAAATAGAAACAAGCTGCTGGAGCGACAAGCCCCCCGCAGCAGTCGTGTTGACAGTGCGCTACGGCAAAGTCCAATTCAACACCTGGTGCAGCGCGGCTGGACGTGTGCGCGAGCTCATATTACAACTACACGCGTCTCTCGTTTACTTCCGCAGTGAGACTCAGATCTACTTCTTTAAGTACGACTTTATCCTAATAGTTTTTAAGGCTTTATCAGTCGGATCTGCAATTGAGATATCTCGGGCTCTACGCGTGTGTGTGTGTGTGTGTGTGTTTGACGCATAAGGAATGATTTTTTTTTATTATTTCTTATTTTTACCTCATCACAAAGTATCGTTGGTTTCTCTGATGTTAAAACAAAATTTCACATTAAATTTTATACGAAAAAAACGAAGGAAGGGTTCGAGCCACCATTTATTTATCAAAATTGGTACACAAAATTAATTTTTTAACATTGAAAGGAATTAACATAACTCAAAAATATCATGGTCTCGGTATAAATGCACTGGTGGGAATATGCTGTTTTTTTCCTAAACGTCTCGACGAGATTGAACGATGGCGAATGACTGGTGATGCCGGCTTGTTTGGTAACTAAAATCAGATCACTGATTTCGGGCGTCGATAATTTCCGTCCTGCGCATAATGTACAAAATCGACAAACACACAGCGTAATAGGGAACTATGGCTTTCTCCAATACGTCGGGAATTCTGTCGTACGGAATATTTCCCTCGTACAAACTTAGTCCATGCATCTGGAACGATTTCTGGCGGTACGCGTGTAGAGTGGTGTGGTCGAGGTGCTTCCATTGACATGGCGGTAAAAAAGTGGAGACTTTGGTTTTCTCGTAGTCGTCACTGTACGAGATTGCAATCTACTTGATGGTGTACGAGTGCAACGAGCGAAAATCTTGGATGTTGCAAAACATTTTTTTTTCACTAGGTATTTTGTTACATAAAAAATTTAAGTTCGCATGCACACGAATTTTTTTTTTCTTCAGAAATGTTTTCCAAACTCATCTTAAACTTTATTGAAGTCCATACACATCGGGCACCTGTGTTCTGGGTTGCTTGCTCGCCGTCATCGTCTCGTGCTTGCAAGTAAATCTTTTCGAATGGGGCATTTTCCACGGGGTCTGACAGACTGGTATGTTTGTGTGGATCATATGTAAAATAATGATAAGCACCTTAAGCCTACCTACCTGCTTGTGACGTCTCAATGCTTTCATCTGATTGGTCAGCTGCAATCACGTGGCAACTCGGTGATTAGCTGGTCGATGCCGCAATGGGGGGGGGGTCAGCTCAGATGCTTAGTTTGACAATGGCTACCGTGAAAGATGGATTGTCTCGGCTAGCTTCTACGCCAGGTTATTCATTGCCAGTTAAGAGAAAGTGGAGTGGATAAGGCCCGCCAATAGTTTGTCGCCATTGGTTTCTTCTTCGAGTGAGATGTCTCATGTTTCACCAGCGCCATCGACTTCTTCAGCTGTGGCACCTACACCACTACCAGCATATATTGCCACCATTACAGCACGATCATTTACAGATGGTACAATACCATAGAATACTTCATCTGTGACGACTATGAAATCTTCAATGGAGTCATCGAACTTTTCGGCTGAGGTACCTAAAACACCATTGCCAGCGTTACATGCTTCTTTAGCTCCAGCACCTACATCTCCAAACAGGTCCATCCGAGTCTTTGCCTGAACCACTACGTCGTCATCAGTGTCACTTCTGCGATTATACATTTGCTTTTGGCCGCAATGTACCGCGACATGAGCGCTTTAATTCTGCCAAAAATCTCTGCTGCATGTCATATTTGTGTGACAGGTGCGGTAAGCAGTTCAGTCATAGAGTCAATTTACTTTGACATGCAAAGACCTGTAAAAATAAAGTGCATTACTCATCAGGACCTCGGTACCAGGTTTGCTGCAAGCAGGTCTCTTGTGACTTCGGTACATGTCCTCAAAAGTGCAATTACTTACATAACCTGCCCTGCACAGTGTGTCAGTGTAATAAATGTCACGATATTTCCGCAAAAGAAAAACAAAGAGAGTGAGTAGTGAGATACATTAATGACAGTAGTAACCTATAACAATGTTGCATATATTGGGATGCATATATTTCGAAGAATATTGTAATTTTTTTTCGAGGACATGGCCGACTGCAATAAATTAATTGAATAATATAAATGCCAGTAAAGAAACACTGTGTTATATTTCATGTTTATCCAATTTGCCAGAATGAAATTAAAATTTTAAAGGCACAGCAATAAATTCAACTTCATTAAATAGTATTATATGAACTACCATTGTACTATATGTACAATTATATAATTTTAAAAAGTGCTTTTAAAGATTGAACAATTAAAATTTTTTATAAACAATATATATTTAATAAATGATATAGGTAGTCGAAGTCCCGCAACATGCATGTAGGTATACCGCTAATATTAAAAACAATTTTTAAATAGTATAAAAATTACAGATTTTCTTATAGGCTACCTATAAAAAAACATGAGTGTCGACAGCTCGCCTCGTGGCTGAATCGACAGAGAGGGTGGGTGCTGACAGTTTGACTGGCGGCGAAATCAAAAAATTAACACCACCTATATGTACAAAATATAATTCAATATGGAGGGTGGCAGCACCACCACATATAATTTCAAAACATAAACAAATATGGCTGCTACCTGGTGACTAAATCGACAGCACGCCTGGTGGTGATATCGATTATTAATACACTTGATCCACCTAGGTGATGTTAAAGTAAACAAGTGAAATCCAAGATGGCAGCCTTCAATAATGTATAAACAAATGACAAACGAGAAAACCAAGATGGTGTATACAATTGAATGATCAAAGACGAAGAGAGTTTTGGAGCTCCGGAAAGTGTNGGGGGGGGGGGGGAATTCGAACGAACACAAGTATATGAGCAATTAAATATATTGTAAGGGGAAGTGGAGAGCATCAGTCGTCTGCTGTACATGGTGCTGGGAAACATCCGAAAGTGCAAGTTTTTAAAAATAAAGTAGTATGATAATTTTAAGTATTTTTTTTATATTTGTTAAATAAATATTTAACTTACAATTTTTAATAATTTATAAATACATTTAAAAAAATCATAATTGATTTGTTTATATATTATTGGGGATATTTGGGTTCTAGAGGTCAAAGGTCAAGGTTAATGGAATCCAACATGTCGAACAATATGGCCACCGAGGGACCGGAATGACAGAGTATGAACAGCTCCGACGCTCCGCACCCCCACGCCCTTGGGCCAAAACATACATAATCATTCTACGTATGTTTATTCCTGTAAACAATTGGACATAACAGCGGCGAAACTACATGAAACATTATTTACCATCATCAGGGGCTGTGCGATATTTAAAATATAGAAAAACCATTCATCTACCTTTCCTGCATACCTTAGAATGATCTGTCTGTCGACCTTAAGTTTTGGAATGATATCACGTTCAGAAGTTAAACTTTATCTGCTAATGCAGCAAAATTCATTCAGGAACCTATAATTACCTATAAAAACATCAATTATCAGTTATTCCTCGTTGGTTTAATGATCTCCAAACATATATACTAATAGCAATAAAATATTTTATTTAAATTTATTTTAATTGCAATTTTGTAATTGGTTATAAACGTTTATTACTATGTGCAGAAAACTTAAATATTAAAGCAACTTACTGTGTTTAATATACAGGATGGTTTTCAGCAATGGGCGCAAACTACAAGAGACGATCTCCGAGAGCACAAGAAACAAAGAAGTCCCATTGGACATACGTCCGGAAATGCATGTGTTCCTAGCTGAAGTGCGTTACTGTTCCCCATGACGATGGCGCGGTTACTTATCGGAAACTTGAGGCGTCCGCTTCACTGCAGTTGTCGACACACCCTGCAGTGGACGTGTGTAGTGTAGTGCATGCTGTGTAGTGCATGCCTTGCCTCGCAGGCGAGGTATGTCTGCTGTAAGAAGTGCCTTTGGTGGTACGAGAGGTTATGTGGCTGCTACGTGAGGGTGCTCCGACCCACTTCCGCATTACCACGCAGAGGGATCTCAATGTCTTCCCAGGTCGATGGATCGGGGATTTAGATTTTGTACCTTAGGGTGGGAGGGGGGCACCTAAAAGGAGTAGTGCATGCGGAGCCCATCCCGGATGTGCAGACTCTGGAACAACGCATTCATGCTGCCTGTGTGACGCCATTTGAATGCAGGATGGCACATATGAACATGTGCGGCAGTTGGACCACACAGGAGACGGCCAGCTCGCGATAACTATCAATATTACAGCGGTAGATGTGTCTTTCAAGGAGTGAGGTCCTCGTTGCCGGCAACGATCCAGTGAGGTTTGCAGAAAACTCAGCGGGGTCGCATTTACAAACTAAACCTACTCTCGTTACAATGTGTACTCAATTGTGGAGTCGCTTCCAGCTGGACTTCGCGTGAGTTCACGACGTCCTTGTCGATCATAAAAGAGGCCGTGCTAATTAATACAGGGATTCACGGACATCACTACTTAATTTGTATTATTAAGAGTTGAAACTCTGACTACCACAAATGCCATAACCATAAAAAAATCTCGCAAACAGGAGTGGTCGAAATGATGTGAAATCAACTTTATATTTTTAAGGATTTGTATTAATTTTTTTGGAAAATATTTTTTTTGTTTACAAAGCTGGCAATTTTGCATTTTTTCCTTGTTGTTAAGACAAAAATATTAATTTTAGTTCCTTTTGATTTATTCATTAAATATAGTGAAACTTTGCAGTCAGACGCAACAAAACCAAGGCCAGATGGCTTTTTAGTGAACAACCCAGGCCAGATGGTCTTTTAGTGAACAAGTAGTCGAGTCACTGTGCGTTGAACTACAGGTGATGGACAAAAAAATATGAACACCATGTAATATAGCACATTTTCTTGCATGTTGGCAACACTGCTTCCGTGTAAATAATGAGACGCGTATGTATTGCACAGTTTACATGCCAAGTCTTGTAGGTTATATTTCAGTTCATTATACGCTTTGTTCCGCGACGGTTAAAACAAGCGATCGGTGAAATGTGTGATCTCTCAGACTTCAAAAGAGGGCAAATCGTTGGTGCTCGGTTAGTGGGAGCGTCTGTGACGAAAACAGCTGAATTATTTAACGTACCACGAGCGACAGTGTCCACGGTAATGACAGCATATACAAAACATGGTAAAACATCATCGGCTAAGAGGAATAGTGGACGAAACCCAAAGTTAACTGACAGAGACCGACGAACATTAAAACTAATTGTGGCCAGACAACATAAAACTACCGCGGCAAAAGTGACAGCAGAACTCAACACTCACTTGAGTAATGTTGTTTCGACAAAAACAGTACGGCGGGAGCTCCACAAAGCTAACATTCATGGAAGGGCTGCAATTTCGAAAACCTTTATAACAGAAGCCGGCGCTAAGATGCGAAAGAAGTGGTGCCACGATTATAAAACCTGGACACTTGATGATTGGAATAATGTGGTATGGTCCGATGAATCATCGTTTACATTGTTCCCTACAAACGGCCGGGTTTGTGTATGGAGAACCCCAAAAGAAGCCTACGATCCGGACTGCCTGCTTCCTACAGTTAAGCATGGGGGAGGTTCCGTTATGATTTGGGCGGCTATACCGTGTTATTCAGCTCGTCCTCTCATTTCATCACTGGCCGGGTACTGCGAATGAATATCTCGACATCCTCAATGATGAAGTTCTTATTTTGACTAGAATATTGCTGCCAAACACTGCCATATTCCAGGATGATAATGCGCCCATACTCACAGCCAAAAAGGTTTAGTCTTGGTTTGAGGAGCATCAGAATATCATCAAACAATTTCCCTGGCCAGACCTAAACATAATTGAACCGTTATGGGGAGTTTTAGAGCAGAGAGTGAGGAGCAGATTTCCATCTCTAACATCATTGAAACAATTGGTGGATCTTTTGGTACAAGAATGGGACAACATTCCGTTGGAAACTATTCAGACACTCTACGAATCTATTCCGCGAACAATTGCAGCTGTTCTAAAAGCAAATGGTGGCCCAACACCTTATTAATAAATAAATATTGTGTATATGTCAGATGTTCATATTATTTTGTCCATCCCCTGTACTATCACTTGCCGTATCAGTAGCTTCTTGCAATGCTGGTGTTTAGTTATTGCGTTCTTCCAACAATTAATATGGGATACTGTACGTGAGTTATTTATAGATAGCGAGCCTCAAACATGACAAGGGAAGAGACTATATGTCAAATTATAGAAATCACAAGACATCCCAGCGGAAAAACACGTAATAATATACACAATTATTGACAATCCTTGCCCTCCATTGAACGGAATATATCCAGTGAAAGTAACTCCAGAATAAGTAAAAATTATACAAAAAGTGTAAGATATACATTTGCACTAAACTTTACTTAAATATCACTTCATTTGTAATGTTAAAAAACAAAAGCACACTCACTGTTTTATTAAAATTTTTCCAGGCGTTTTTCAGTTCCAGTTCACTCTGTTGTAACTGGATGAGTCTGCTCTCCAGGTACTGTGCCTGTGGGAACAGGCAGAAAATACATGTTACACATTCGGCATTATCACAACCCACTTCACTCCAGATTCGTTCTCCGTATTTCAATCCATGTTTTAATTGTATTATATCCGGTAGAAGATATAAAATGCCGATACGGGCGAACTTTCACCAATCTCGAAAATTTAACAAAATATCGAAAAACTATAGTTCTCAAAAANTAAAATGCCGATACGGGCGAACTTTCACCAATCTCGAAAATTTAACAAAATATCGAAAAACTATAGTTCTCAAAAATTTTACAAAATATTAAGAAACTAAAAACATATTAAAATAAAAACAATAATAAAAAATTTAAGATTTCAAAAATTGAATATATTATTAATTTATTGTTATTTCTTATTTTGTATTGATCCTTTATAACAAAGATAGTGTTTTTTAATATTATTTAAATCGTTATTTTCAATAGGTTTAACAGATCAATCAGACAAAATAAATTTATAATTATCGTATAAAATAAAAAACATTTTTTTTTTACAAAATTTAGTATTTATAAATTGAAAACTATGTGTTTTTATTATTTTATTTAATTTTAACTAACTTATTCTTGTAAACTCCATCGTGTTATTTAACTTGTTTAACAGAACATTTTATAATAAAATTTTCCTTTTCTTTAATTTGAAAATAATGTACTACACAATTCATATTTTATTTTAAAAATATATTAAAATGTTATTTAAATAAAAAAATTAATTACATTTTTTTCAATAAATTGTATACATAAATTATAAATTTAAAAAGGGGGAAATAAAAAGATACAAATTCTTTATATTCACATATAAATTCAAAACAAAAGCATTGTAATATGTGTAGAACTTGTACCAATTAATTTTAAGGGAATGTTATATTAGTAAAGAAAAAATTCATAAAGTACTTATGATTGTAAAAATATATTTCAAAAAAAATTTTTATATATCAAAAAAATTAAATCACATGGTAAATTACGAAAATAATATTTAACAATAAATGTAAACATTATAAACAAACCAAATGTATCAATTTATTTCGGCCTCATTACAACATAAGGATAAACAATCGTATTTATGTAAACAATGTACAAGTGACAATAAAATAAAACAGAATAAATTTATAAAGAAATTCATTAAAATGCAAAAATCTAAATCAATTTACTTAAAAATATATATTTTTTTTAATAAACGATTTTATTTTTAAACTGATTCATAATAATTTTTCTTAGTAAATAGATAGCACAAAATGGCAATGATGAAAAACGAAGTGAACCAAATTGAACAAGATAGATATAACATGTTCAATAAGAAGACATTTACATATAAATATTGCTAAAAAATGTATTTGAAATAGTAATAAAAAATATAAAACAAAATCAGATTTCGTTAAATTTATGGTTCATTTTATATTAATAAAAATAATTTAATAAAAAAATTAGAAATATTTTTTTCTTATATAATTTAAATCTCATATTGAGAATGCTATTACCCTAATGCCTTTCACGTAAATTTTTCAAATTTTGTATATAGGGTAGTTAAACGAAAGAGCGCGAAATTTAAAGAAAATGTAAGTTCACTAATAATATTTTACAGGAAAAAAAGAATTTTATGACATTAATTTTTTTTTATTTAATAATAAAGAGTTTAGCGATTTAATCGAAAAAACAAAAGAACAATTTAATAGTTCATTTTAAAAATTAATAATAAAGTGTTTAATGATTTCATTGTGAAAAGAAAATTTAATATGCCATTTTCAAGACTAAATAATAAACTGCTAGAAAATGTTATTATAAAAAAGAGTAAATTTAGAAGAAAAGCTATGTCTTTTAGATCACAAATACAAATATGTCATTGAAAATTATATATATCCTAATAAATCTTTAGAATAAACTTAAGAATAAATTATTAAATGGATTATTAATAATTTAGTAACAAACAATATTATAAAATAAAGTTGAATATTTTAGGCTTCATATATTCAAAATAATAATGATATACAAGAATACTTCAAAGACATAAAAACGCAGAAATGTATACATAAACTAATTTAGATGAAGCCTTAAGTAATTTTTTCGGCGATATTTTAGCAAAAATTACAGAATTATAAGCACAATGCTCACATATGTGTCAAAAAATAAATATAATCCCTTACATGCATCATCATATATTAAATTACCAGAATAAATAAAAAATAATGAAGCTTCTATAAACATAAAAAGTGATTACCAAAAATGTTTTTTGGTCGGTCAAATCAGCTATACATCCACCAGATAAAGATCCACAAAGAGCTTCCAAATATATAAATATTAGTTTCTAAAATGATAAAATATTAGGAAATATTGAAACACGAATGAAAATAATGTTTATACCTTAATTTGAAAATAAAAGTAATATTTATATAAATTTACATTCTTTTGTTGAAAAACATATTATTTATCCTACACAAATAACAGGAGATAAAAATTTGTTAAATAAATTTATTATATTCTACAAATTATAATAAGAGCCATTATTTTTGGATTAAATATTTTTCAAAATTAATTTCGTCACAAAAAAGAAACATAATGGAAACATTTTTAATAATATAAATGTTTCAGAATATATTATTAAAAGGAAAAATTAGATACACATGAAGAATATTACTCAACAAATCAAGCTGACACTTTAGAAATCCTGAAATTAAAAAAAAAATTATATTTGATAATTTTTAATCATTTATTAAAAGTTCCTTTTTTTTATTTATGCTGATTTTGATAATTAATTAAAAAATATGAAGACTTGTGAGCCAAATCCAGAAAAAGCTAATTTTATGGAATATCAAAAACATGAGCCAGGATGCTTTTCTTATTAGATTAAATCCAATAATGGTGTTTACAAAAATTACAAAAAAATATTGCCAAAGATGTAGCAAAAATTTTATAGTACTACAAGAATTTAACAATACAACAACAATATGTCACATTTTCGAAGAAAAATTACGTGTACATAACAATCTAGATATGTAAATGTTATATTTAAATAGTAAAAAATTTGAATACATGATGCCGAAGATAAAATAAAAGGAGGACAAAAAGTGTTATTAAAAGATTATAAACAGGAATTAAAACGTACTATTAAAAATATTAAAATTAATGTACCGAAGTTATAGATCATGACTACTTTACTGGAAATTACAGAGGATCAGCTCATATATATTACAATATATATTAAATATCCAACATTTAACCAGAATGCATTCATAATTGATCATGTTAAGTTTCTCATTTATTTATTGTAGAATTAGGAGAAGACAATGAAGGTACAAATTTAATACCTAATAATGAAGAAAAATGCTTTGTTGAGTAAAAATGTAAAACATGTTTTAGATTTAAGATTTTTAGATGCATTCAAATTTATGAGTTTAAGTAGATCAATTAACTAAAAGTCTAAAAATAGAAAAATTTATAGAAACACATAAATACCTTAATGGAGAACAATGTAAGTTAATAATTAAGAAAGGTGTCATCCTTATAAATATTTGAACTCTAAAGAGATATTTAAATAATAGACTTACCACCAAAATATAAATTTTATTTGAAATCAAATTAATCACATGTAAGTTATGAATATATTATAATGATGAGGTTATGTAAGGCAATAATTTAATTTTTAAAAATTATGAGAATACACAAAATTACATAATAAAAAAGATGTATTATTTTTTTTTTATTTTAGATATGTTTGTTTAAAAACTTCCAATTCTGATCTTTCTTGGCATTGTACAGCTTCTGGATTATTTTGTAATGTTATTTAAGAAATAACTAAACTTGAATTAGATTTACTACAGCATTATGATTTGCCTTAATTTTTATAAAAGTTTGTTAGAGGCAGAATTTCATAATGCACTATTATATATATGTCAAAACAAATCTAAATATTTATAACATTATGATTAAAATAAAGAATCAATATCTTTAATTAATCTAGGTGCAAATAACATATATGGATGGGCAATATCGCAATATTTACCATATATGTGTTTGCAATGGATTAATCATCAATAATTTGATTTACAATTTTGGACAACATATAATCGCATATGAAAGAAGAATCAGAACATGATTATATATTTTAGAGGTGGTTCTAGAATATCCTAAAAAGTATACAATAATTAAACAAATTTACTATCAGTGGCTAGAACTAAGAAAAAAATTAATAAAAGCTTTATAAAATAATGGAAAATAAGTTATGCATTATATAAATTTAATGTTAATTTTCTAAATTAATTAATAATTAATTTTACGGTAAATCTTTTGAAAATACAAGAAAAAAGTAAATATAAAACAAGTTAATAATATACTTAAATATGATAATCTACTATCATAACTTATTATATCTAATGAAATTTTAACAGCTGTCCATATGATTGAAACTAAAATTTTCTTTAATAAACCAATTGATGTTAGAATTGCGATAAAATAAATTTTTATTGAATTAATTATTAATGTTTATTATAAAATTATGAAACCAAAACATGAAGATAGTATAGAATTATGCCAACAAAATACTGATAGTTATATATAATAACAGTAGATTTTATTCATATATAAAAGAAATACAAAATTTATTTGATACTATTGATTACTATTAAAAGATAGTATACAAATATGTAAATAAATACAAAATTTAGGTAAAATAACATCTGGAAATAATGGAAAAAATAAAAACAGAATTATTTTGGTTTATGCTCATAAATGTATGCTCATATAGTTGATTAAAAAAATTTCAAAATCAAAATGAATTTCAGAAGTAGTTGTCGGAAATTATATAACATTAGCAGATTATAAAAATTGTCTTTTCGAAAAAAAGAAAATATTGAAAATATTAATTTGATAAGGTTTTATAAACACAAAGTCTATTCACTTCAAACAAATAAACATTAATTTAAGTTATAAAGATTATAAAATATTAATTTTAGACAATACAATTTATGCAGTACCATATGAACAAATATATAACTTAAATAATTATTTTAAATATAAATTTGTAAAGTTTTTAATTATTTGAAAAAAAATTTAAAGTTTTATAATTTTTTTAAATTACTAAAATAATTTTCTAATAAACAAAACAAAAAGTATACATGAACTTTAAATTACTGTGTAATAACCATTTTATACATGAAAAGATATTACTACATAAAGTTTTAAAGATCTACATGACTTGTTTTTAACTAATGAGAATAAAAAATTTGATGATATAGATAATTTGAGATTGGATAGAAAACTAATACTGATTGCAAGTGAATATCACAGTTTGAAAAAATATCTAGAATTTATAAAAGGATTTGAGGATAAAATTTTTATAATTTAATGTTTATCAGATATAACTAGTATAATAATAAAATTAATTAAAAATTATATACATTTTAAAAAATTATGTTGTATAAGATTTTCAGAAAATTTATTCCAGAATTCCAAAACGAATTTGATTGGGAAAATATTGTTATATATCAGTTCCATTTATCATATTGTTTTGTAAAATAAGTTAAAAATAAATATAATGATATTTGTAATAAAAATCCTCATATATTATACAATGAATTTTTTATGTGAACAGAATTTATAAAGTTTTAATAAAATATATGTATAAATCGAAGATATAATTTTAAAAGATTATTCAACAAAAATAAACCACTAAGTATTATTTTCACAATTCAAAACTGAGTGAAAAACATAAACATATTTTTTTTTTTTGGTTCTTCACATCAATATAAATGAATCCAATAATAATTTATAAAACCAGAAAACTACTTAAATGTTAGTATGTTTTTATTTATGCTAAAATGTTTTTTAAATTAAATATAACACTTTTTTATTAAAATAAGGTTCAGCTTTTATAATGTTATACTAAATTTCCACTTTATTATCTGTATAATGTAATGAATTTATGTAAATAAAATTTTGGTTTTATTAATCAAAATGTAAAAAATAAATATCCTTCATTATTTAAATTAATTTAATTGCAGCACAGGCGAAATCATTTCAATTTTATTATGGCTTATCTCTAATTATTTTAATAATATATTTAAATGTTTGATTATTAATTTTATATAATAAAGAACAAGCTGGCTTCTATATAATTGAATCACAAAACTCAAACATGGTTTTCGGCTCAAAACTTGCTATAACATAATTTCTAAATGTTTTATTTCATCAAATGATATAAACATTTTATGAGCTAAGTTAAAATAAACTTTTATACTATTTAGAGAATATAATTTAATAATTTTTAACACAAATTAATTTTAATAATTTATTTTTAATGCCTAATGTATTTGTTCATCGATCATCTAATTTTATATCACATTTATTATTAAAATGTATTATATTTGTTCTATTATTAGTTTCTAATATAAACATTATCAGTTGGAAATGATTATATAACTCAAGAGTTTTTTAATCTAATCTTTAAATATCGTATTCTACTTTTGAACTAATTAAAAGATTATTCAAAGAAAATAAACCACTCAGTATAATATTCACAATTCAAAACTAAGTGAAAATCATAAATATATTATTTTTTTTGGTTCTACACATCAATATAAATCAATCCAATAATAATTTATAAAACCAGAAAACTACTTAAATGTTAGTATGTTTTTATTTATGCTAAAATGTTTTTTAAATAAAATATATCACATTTTTTATTAAAATAAGGTTCAGCTTTTATAATGTTATACTAAATTTCCACTTTATTATCTGTATAATGTAATCAATTTATGTAAATAAAATTTTGGTTTTATTAATTAAAAAGTAAAAAATAAATATCCTTCATTATTTAAATTAATTTTAATTGCAGCACAGGCGAAATCATTTCAATTTTATTATGGCTTATCTCTAATTATTTTAATAATATATTTAATTGTTTGATTATTCATTTTATATAATAAAGGACAACCTGGCTTCTATATAATTGAATCACAAAATTCAAACATGGTTTTCCGCTCAAAACTTGCTATAACATAACTTCTAAATGTTTTATTTCATCAAATGTTATAAACATTTTATGAGTTTTGTTAAAATAAACGTTTATACTATTTAAAGAATATAATTTAATAATTTTTAACACAATTAAATTTTAATAATTAATTTTTTTTTATGCCTAATGTATTTGTTCATCAATCATCAAATTTTATATCACATTTATTATTCAAATGTATTATATTTGTTCTATTATTAGTTTCTAAAATAAACATTATCAGTTGGAAATGATTATATAACTTAAGAGTTTTTTTATCTAATCTTTAAATATCGTATTCGACTTTTGAAATAATTTCCTTATTATCAACTGTGATGACATTATTATTAATATTTGGTGTTAACTATGTTGTGGGAAATCTAATTAAAGAAATAGAATGTTCATAATGAAGAATTACACAATAAAGCCTTTCTTTAATATAGAATTACTACTAGTTTACTTGAAAACCCTGATTCATTTACATAAAAAATTGTTTATTAAATGAAGAAAGTTTATTGGGAAATTGCTGTATTAATAATTGAAGAAAGAAAACATAAAATGGCGATTTATTTCTAGAAAGTATTAGAGCTATATTATTTGGGCCTAGTAATTGTAATAAACATAATTGATTATTAACTTTGAATTAAAATTGGATAGTAAAATTTTAATAAATGTTATGCTTATTCAAAGAGTTTACATAAAGAAAAATTTACTAAACTAATATTTTATTTCGAAAATAAGTAAAAAAAATAAAGGACAAGTTTGTTATTTTTTAAATAATAATGATGAGATAATTTATTTAGATGATTGTGAAGATAATTCCATAGTTACATTTTATGAAATTATATTAGAAAATCAAGATATTGTAAGGCAATATTTTACTAGAGGATGACATAAAAATATTGACTCTTTTTATCCAGCTCATACTTATTCCAATGTCCCAAAACAATTAATAAGAGATAATGCAAATGTCTTATGTATTTTTGTTAAAATTATACTAATTTAACACATAGTTTTAGTAATTTTTTTGGTAGAGATATTTATTATGACAAGCATAAAAAAAATTTCAAAATTTTAGATTAAAAATTTTGGATTTATTACTACACGAATTAATAAAAAAATAATGATGGTAAATATATAAATCAGATTAAAGGTTTTATAATAGTAGTTAGATGTATTTAACTATTATTTGTAACCATTTTGTTAAACTGTTGTGTTGATAATGAAATTTGAATATCGAAACTAATAATATATTTTTAGAGATTTTTTTTATCCAAACTATTAGGTGAATGATCAAATCCTAGTCATTAAACATAAATGTTATCACCTGTTGTGTTTAAATCTTTTTGAACTAAACCTCGATCAAGGAAATCAGCCTTCATAATTCCATATTCATAAAAATTACCTTGTATTTCTTCACCATTCATATCTTTAAAAAAAATTACTTAGTACATCATAATTTAAAACTAGATATATTTTAAATAATAATGTTAACCGATTTGCTGTGTATCATTTTTAATTGTTTTTTTTTTTTTTTCATTTTCTAATTCTAACGGTATCACCAATTTTGTATTTATCTTCAGCAGATAAATTTTTATCATCCAGATTTTTTAACATTTCTGCATATTAACATTAACATATATTGGTTTTGTATTAATAGTTATATGTTTTGTATTATTATATTATTTATTTAATTAATCTAAATTTGAACCCATTTATAATTTCCATTCAAAGATAACTTTTCCACATATTTTTTTTTAAATTTCTATTAAAGCTTTTAACAACACTATCTTTAAGTTTGCCAAATATTGAATAGTGATAATATAAATTTTTATTAATTCTTAAAATTTACTGTCATTAAATTCTTAACCATTATAAGTTCGTAAATATTTAGTATATCATGGAACCTAGACTGCTTTAGTTGTCGTTGTTTAGAAAATTGTTTAAAAATCCTTTAGAATATTTTCGCCAGATTTATTTTTACCTGGAATAGTAAACTGATATTTAGAAATAAACATCGAAATTGGTTTAAGTATTAATTTTTGAAATTTCTTTTTAATTTCCTCAATACATTTAAACTAAATCAGCTAGTTATAAATCATCAATTCCAAACTATACAACTTATCTAGTAAGAATTTTTTTATTGGTTTATAAAATTTGTCTATATTTGAACTCATAAATTTGAAAGTATTTTTATTCATTATGAGGTATTACATTTATATCTTCATTAACTTCTCATTATTCTTTAATAAATAAATGAGCATCATAATCTGATAAATTATTAATATATATTGGTAACAATTTGGGATTTTGATCAATTGTATTACAATATGAATAAGTAGCTCTTGTATAAATTCCAGTCAAGTGGTCATGATCTTAAACTTTTTGTAAATTAATTTTATTATTTTCAATAGAATGTTTTAATTTCTTTGTATAATATTCTAATAACACTTTTTGTTCTGCATTTAATATTTCTTAATTAAGTATTGAAAAAAAAAAATTTTTACTATTTCAATATAGTATTTGTATATTTATATTTTAGGTAGACATTATAATTCTTCTTCGCAAATATGACATATAGTTGTATTGTTAAATTCTTCTACTTATTTTTAAGATATTTTTTTATCTATAACTATTTCTCATGCATTTTTTTAATTTCTTGTGATTCTATTATTAACATTATTACAAAAATTTGCTGCATATTTACCAATATAAATTTTAATGTTTTTTTTATAATCACCATTACAGTATTTAATATAATAAGAAAATCACCCTGGCTTATGTTTTTGATATTTCTTTATATATAAATTTTCTGGATTTGGCCTGTAAGTCTCAAATAAGGATTAATTAACATTCGAAATCAGCATAAATATAAAAGGAATTTTAATGAACGATAATAATTGTTCGAATATAATGTTTTGTTGAATTTTGGCATTTCTATTCTAACAGTTCGATTTGTTGAGCAATATGCTTAATATTTATCTATTCTGTCTTTAGAATAATATATTCTTAAAGATATTTTTCATGAAAAAAAATGCTGCATAATGCTTACAATTTTATGATTAAATTAATTTTCGAAAATCTTTAATCCAACAGCAAAGGCTATTACTATAATTTTCAAAATAACAAATGTATATGTTTATCTTTTATAACTTCTGTTATCTGTAAGGGATGAACATTATATTTTTCGTCACAAGAATATGTATTTATATAAATATTAGATTTATTCTCAAATTTAGGTATAGCCATTATTTTCATTGGCATTTCAAATTTTTTTTTAATTTTGTTAATTTCTAAAACAACCTTTTTTTAATTTTCAAACCCACTGTGGATATTTATCTGGTGGATATAAAGCTGAATTTATCGACCAAAGAGAACTGTTTTGATCTTTATTTATTATGTTCATACAAACTTTTCAATTTTTAATTTTTTCTGGTAATTCAATAGATGAGGAAGCATGTAATGGATTACATTTATTGACTCACCTTTCTTAATTATTTAGTGAATGTTATGACCAACCTGAGCATCGTGCTTCAAATATTTTCATTAAAATATCGCCAAAAAGATTAATTAAGGTTTCATCTAAACCAGTTAATCTATAAATGTCTGTGTATTGAGTTATTTGAGATATTTCTTGTGTATCACTATTATTAAGAATATATGAAGCATAAAATATTATATTTGATTTCATAGTATTTTTATATTAAAATATATATTACTGTTTTTAACAATTTCTTTAATAGCTGATTTTAAAAATTCATTAATATCTGTATATATTATTTTGTATATATCATTTTAAATTACAAATTTATGTAATTGTGATCTAAAAGCCATATATTTTCTACTATTTTCTTCCTATCTCTATTATTATTTTCTATATATTCATTATTAATTCCTGAAAATGGAATATCAATTTTTTCTTTTCTTTTTTCGGTTAAATCACTTAACTCTTTATTTCATTTTGAGTAACATAATATACAAAATTAAATTTTTTTTCAGGAGATGCATTTAGGTTATAAGAATTTTTCAATAAACGATTTCAATTCTCTAAGTGGACAATATATATTTAATGAAATAATTTGGGATAATTTTTTATTAAATAATTTTAATCACCATAACAATTAACCATAAAGTCAATTAAATCTGATTTTGATTTATTGAATAACGATTATAAGTATATTTTTAGCCATATTTTTAAGTATATAAATTTCTTCTTATTAAACTTCATATATATTACTTGTTTAATTTGGTTCAATTAGTTTATAAATCATTGTCATTTAGTTCCATCTGTTTCTATGGGGAAACTTTAGGTATAATTTTAAAAATTAATTGGGTTATTTGAAAATAGAATGGTTTCTTTAAAAATTAAAATGATTAATTTAAATAACAATTAATTTTTAAAAGAAAATATTATATATATTTTTTATTCAAAAGTAGTTTATTTTTTATAATTCCTCCTCTTTTTAGATATTCATTTTTACATGGTTTACAATGAGAATGTTTTATATAGTATGACAATGAATGTCAAATAAATTAATATCTTTCATTTCTTCACAATATTACATTTTTTAGATCAATATTATGTATGTAGTTTATTGTGTGATTTTTGAAAAATATTTTTATAGTTATTGTTTACAAATATATTTCACACAATTACAAAGAATTTTTTCCAATATTTTATCTTGTGTTTGTTAGTATAAATATTTGTCAGATTTATTTGAACATATTTATCATGTATTAATATGTTTATCTTTTGTATTTTTGTGTTAATTTGTATCTTTCACTTCATAGGACTTTTTGTATTTTTCAGTATTTTTAATTTTTTTAAACCTAACTCATCGGGATTTTTAATTTTAAAATGTCTTGATACATATTTTTAAAGAATATATATTCCACACTCACAGAATACTTTATTATCATTCATAAAATTTTCTTAGTTCTCCGTTTTCTATTTATATAATAAAAAAATTATATTGAAATTCAAATATTCACTCCTTTATATTTTTTTATATTAATGTTCAATTTTATTATTAAAAAAAATTAATTTTTCATAATAAATAGATATAGATCCATTGTTGAACGAGTTGAATAACTGAATCGAGTTTGTTAAACTACATAAGTAAGAATTAAATAAAAAAAATTTAAACATCTTAATTTGAAATTATATATACAATATATGGAAAAAATACCATATGTTTTGCACGAGAGTTTTAAAATTGTTTTCCTTTATAGATATGTTAAAATTATTAAAAATAAAGATTTAAAAGTATGAATGAAAGGGGTCATTATATTTTTTATAAAGGATTTGTAAAACCTAAACATGATCAATCAAAGCATGGCATTTAATTTTCTGTTTATAAANTCATTATATTTTTTATAAAGGATTTGTAAAACCTAAACATGATCAATCAAAGCATGGCATTTAATTTTCTGTTTATAAATTTTTATGGTATTCATTTTATATTTTTGATGTTTATATATTTTTATTTTTATATTTTTATTTTTAAGAGTTTTAATTTATTTTATCTTGAAGGTTTTATCAGTCAATTTATTATATTTGTATTTTGTTAAATTCATGAGAATTTTCGTTGTTTTATATTTTGTTAACTTTTTGAGATTTATGAAAGTGCGCTCGCTCTCTAATAAGCATACTACTTCCAGTGGAAAATTTATTTGTTCAGTCCAATTCAGGTGTGACCAAATAATTTGCTCTAAAGAATTATATGTCTCAAGCTGAACCATTTTCTCTCAACTGTAGTGAAGTCCGAATGGGCAGGAAATAATAAAACGTACGTTCGCATCTCGTTGGATACACATGACTTTACATACACAATCACATGTAATACACAAGCGAATGTGATTGTAACAATACTATCGTATTATAGAGTATTGTAATTGACACCTACTACTAGTTATATATTTTCGGCTAATTTATTCTTTTATCATATTGACAGGTTAAGTTTTCTATGAGAAAATATTAAATTAAATTGTTTGTAATAATAAATTAGAAATAGAAACCTGAAATGCAAAAAAAAAAACATAAAATAAATAGAAAACTTTTAAAACAACGTTTACTGTACTTTCGTGGTGTCATTAAGTATGGTAATCATTAATTTAAGTTTAAAAAGTGTGAATGGAATGTACAATTTTTTATAATAATGTAATAATAAATATAGTTTGAAGAAGTTCTGAAATGTAACGAACTTAACATAAATATAGCAATTTTTGCAAACCACATTTCAAAGAACATAGTACGGATAGAAATAGTGTTCAGTACACCCAACTTGCGTATGACCGTATCTTCACATTGCACCAAACGGCAACCAGTTCTATAACAGTTCCGAAGCAAGTCTGCGCCAATCTGCTTCCCGGAGCTTGAGCGCGTGCAGAGAACTATCCCCATATACCTTCATCGCGCTCAGGGAACCAGATTGGCACAGACCTCTGGAGCTGGCTGTGTTCAGCAGAAAATGGGAAGTCAGCATGTTAAACAGCATTATTTCATACTAGCTTACCCTGCCACGCGTTGCTGTGGCACAAAAGATTTTGGTTCTATTAATTTATGTGAAATTGATTTAAAGATGTGTATGTATTTTCAAAATCTTTATTATTGAAGTACTTGTTTGTATACAATGTTTTTAGTTTTACCATCTTCCGCGCGTATGAATAAGTTGTGTGGTTTTCCTGCTCTAGAACACGACACATACAATTGGCTGTGCGAAAAACATTCTGTTTCTAAATGTAAATGTTTAAACAGAGAGCTGTCAATAAAGGCGCTTCCTAACGCGAAAGCATGGTAAAAACGAGCTTTTTGCAGATTTTAGTACCTTTGCAGGTATTACAGATAAAAAATTAAGGTGTACAACACTCGTGGGGACGAAAGAAAGGTTTATAAAAAAACAGAATGAAAATTGGTTAATCTTTTTGGGAGTTGTACGCGTCCGAACAAACGGACACAACATATATACATTCATATATATATATATATATATATATATATATAAGCTGGTAACATTGAAAAATATTTCTCGCATGGAGGTATGTGGAACCGACTATGTGAGACAGTGTTATCTAAACATACTCTTTTCACCATGTTACAAGAACTAACAGTAAGTAACGATGCTTAAATATTTTAAATTTGTCACTCAAAGGGTCTCATTACATTCATTTTTACCATTATTGCATTCTTAATTGTGTTAAACATATCGTGTTGTATTAAATTTATCTTATATTATTGTTATATTTTTTTTCAACAAATAATTTATAGTTAGGGCACGTCCACAAAACATTATTCCGAGCTTTGTTTACTAAAATTTACACATAGAATAAAATATTTTACATTAAATTTATTGTTTTTAGAAATTTACAACCATATTAAAGGCAAGGATATAACAAGTGACAAATATTATAAATCGTATTTTTCAGTCAGATCTGAATCTTAAATCAGAATGCGTGCCAATGTCCAGAGTGACAATGAATTTTTATATTCGTTTTAAATAATAATGCTGTAGTTTCTGCAGCAAACTAAGACAGCTTACGGTCTAGCGAACATATATTCGCTAGACGGCATGTAAGCATGGTAGCTAAGAAATTTCAGTGTCTGAGAATTTTTATTGACATAGGTGAATGCTATAATTTGCGAACTCATAGGGCCAAGCTCGTAAAATTAAGTTTGTAAGCACAATTTCTACCCCCAAGAATGTATGTATGCATGCATAAGCAATTCAGTAGTTTAAAGGCATTGTGGTTAGCTAAATTAAAATATAGATATAAATCATAATGTTTTCAGAACGAAATTAGTTCTGAAATATAACAAGATTGTTACGAGATAATATTAAATAAATTAAATACTCAAATTTGTATTTTTTTAAATTATATTTTATAAAATATATTACTATGCAAACACTCAAAAATATGTTACGTTCGTCCGTGAAACATGCACGCCATTATACATCACCTNAAAATATATTACTATGCAAACACTCAAAAATATGTTACGTTCGTCCGTGAAACATGCACGCCATTATACATCACCAACAGTCCATTAACACGAAACTAAGTTTTTCCAGTATCATACATATCATGTCGTCGTGTGGTTATCTTAAGACAAAGGAGTAGAGGTATTATGGAGACTTTGAAGTATAGGGAACTAGGACCGGAGCGTCGGAGCTGTTCGTGCTCTGTCATTCCGGTCAGCCGGCGGCNAAAATATATTACTATGCAAACACTCAAAAATATGTTACGTTCGTCCGTGAAACATGCACGCCATTATACATCACCTACAGTCCATTAACACGAAACTAAGTTTTTCCAGTATCATACATATCATGTCGTCGTGTGGTTATCTTAAGACAAAGGAGTAGAGGTATTATAGNTCCATTAACACGAAACTAAGTTTTTCCAGTATCATACATATCATGTCGTCGTGTGGTTATCTTAAGACAAAGGAGTAGAGGTATTATAGAGACTTTGAAGTATAGGGAACTAGGACCGGAGCGTCGGAGCTGTTCGTGCTCTGTCATTCCGGTCAGCCGGCGGCCATAATAAAACCAGGTGACCTTGATATTTTGACCTTGACCCTGGTGGCCTTTGGCCTTAACCCCGGTGACCTCAGACCCCCAAAAAAATCAAAAATATATAAACCATTATATAAAAAAAAATTTTTCAAAATTATTTAAAAATACAAAAAAATTTATTAAAAAATTTTATTAAAAAATTAATTTTCGGAAGTTGTCCATACACCTCTCCACCAATACTCATTCCTCCATCTTGGTAGGTGCAGTCCACCATCATGGTAGGCATCACAGCCACCATGCGCCATTTTGGTCGGTGCAGTCTTCAATCTTGGTAGGCTTCAGAGACACCGTCCGTCATTGTAATAAGGGCAGACGTAAGTCATTTTGGTCGGTGCAGTCCGCCATATTGGTAGGTGCGGTGCAGTCCACCATATTTGTAGGCGTAACAGCCACCGTCCACCATCTTGGTTTTTCAATAGTCATTTGTTTATACATTACTGGAGTTTGTCTCTCACCTTGTCAATTAGATATATAGAAAAGGAGGGAAGTAAGTCGTCTGCTGTGTGCGGTGCTGGGGACAGCACAAGCAATGTAAAATAAATGGCAAACGAAAAACCAAAATGGTGGTTGATCGAAGGTGAGAGACAAACTCCAGTAATCTATAAACAAATGACTATTGAAAAACCAAGATGGCGGACGGTGACTGTGACACCTACAAGCATGGTGTACTGCGCCTACCAATATGGCGGACTGCACAGACCAAAATTACTTACGTCTGCCCTTATTACAATGGCGGACGGTGTCTCTGAAGCCTACCAAGATTGAAGACTGCACCGACCGAAATGGCGCACAGTGGCTGTGACACCTACCAAGATGGTAGACTGCACCTACCAAGATGGTGGAATGATTATGGGTTGAGGGAGTGTAGGGCATCTTCGGAAACTGAAGTTTTTTTAATAATGGTTTTTATAATATTTCAATAATTGTAATATATTTTTAAAACTTTTTTAATATAATTTTTTAATTTAAAGGTTAAGGTCAAAGTTTACCAGAGTCAAGGCCAAAGGTCAAGGTCACCTGGATCCATTATGGCCGCATTTTGATCGGAATGACAGAACACGAACATCTCCGACGCTCTGGTCCAAGGTACCGATATGCTTAAGTCCTCATAATTCCTCTACTCAAAGTCTTTGGAGTAGAAGCGTCACCAATATCCTGTAGGCAGTGCTGGAATTGATACAGTGGTGGACCCATTTGGTTCTTTCATTAACGCTGTCAATTTTCTCGTCCACACAGCCAATTCTAGTATTTGCTAACTCCCTAATGCCTTGCATTTTCCTGTCAACATTTTCATTTATAGTGTATATTTTCCTATGTGCAGTTTTATTTACAGTGTATATTTTCCTGTCTACATTTCCATTTGCATTTTTTATTTCCTTATCTACTAAATCACCTACATTGTTTATTTTAATAAATTCATTACTAATTCCGCTTTTCACATCTTCCCTCAAGCTATTTGCACTTACGCTCACTTGGCTACTTAACTCCTCAATTAACGCTCGCATGTCTTCAATTTCTGAAGGCATTGTTCTACTTTACTTCCACCATGATGTTTGTAGAAACAGTGTTAATTAATTATGTCTATGGGTATTACAATTAATTTGTTTTAATATCACTAATTACTAGTGTATTGCCTAACTGAATCTACAATTGTATGCCTCCATCCAACATTTGACCCCAGTGTTACAAGACGCCAGAGGGGCTTATCCAAGTTCGTGATGGATGGAGGTCTTAATAAAAATTAAAGGACTAAATTTGAATATTATGTATCTGCTGCTAACAAAATGTTTAGCATATTCCCCGTTGGGATCCAAAGAATGAACTAGCCAGATTATTCAGCTGACATTAACTGCATAAAGAATGTGTGGTCCTTCCTAACAAGAGTTATTCCAAACCGTGCACAACCACCAATTACCATTTAGTCCTTAAAAACATCGCAATTGGGAATGGAGGTAATTTAATTCAGGAAATGCATAATGATCTTGTTTTTGGCATGCCTCGTCGGAGACAAGCGTGCCTCAGTAATCGTGGAGGCCCTACTCGTTATTGACCTTTGTCAATGCATCTGAGAAGAATGTTTTTATATTGAAACTGATGAGGTGCCTTTGTTAAATTGTTTTTAAGTTTATGCCTCTTCTTTGTTTCATACTGGGATGATTTAAACAAGTTTTGTATTTTTAACACTTTATGTTCTATTAGGAGTAGAAAATGACATGCCAACTACATTTATTCAATACAACATCCTGGATACTGATATATGTTAAACTTTTTGTGAGCAGTATATTATTAACACAACTATTATTTACAAGTCCTCAACACTGTCTCTATATTGTTTACAGTCACTTTACTCGCCATCATTATTTACACATATTTAATCTGTCCATTGACCATCAATACAAATGTCTTACTTTCACGCATCCAGTTCAATAGTCCCACCCATCAGTCTAAGTATCCGCTGTACCGAGACCCGCAGTCTACAATCTTCACCTCCACTGGTCACTCTCAACGCCACTCGGCGCTCTGCTGGCTCGTCGTCTTCGCTGTCTTTGCACATCTGTCACTTAAGGTCGCACAATCCCTCGAACTCTCAACTCTTAATAGTCTTGATGGCCTAATCTGGAAGGTTACCCGCACCCCGAGTCTCACTGAGAGAGGCAAAGGCAAAGAACCAAAACATTCTTTCAGATAACCTATAAATTCAATCCACTGAAGGGTAACGAGAGCGGGAGTTGTGATAGGCTTATTGTGGCGGCATGCGGTGGTATGCGTGGCGGCATGCCTTTGAAAATCACCGCGAGCTCTTAGGTTACCAGCCTAGTTCTCGCGCACTCCTTCGCTCGCACGACCGGAACGGGCAAGATGAGGGATGCAGACCAGCGAGAATATAGCAATACATTAATAATTCAAGTGTTGGTTCAAAGGAATACAACGAGACTGTTTAGATGCTAATTTACGGCATTTAAGCATCGTCGCATACCGTTTGTCCATGTAGCATAATAAATAGAATGTTTTGTATGAACACAGGATCACAGAGTTGTTTCCAAGTTCTTCCATGGGGATTTTTTATTTATTTTACCAGCTTTTACAGGATACCTTAAATTTTGCATTGTTTTAAATTTATAAATTGGTTTTTTATTCACAATATATGTTCTATGAATTATTCTGTATATTTAAACATCTTGACTTTTCAGTCGTCAAATAAAATAAATTTATGTAAAAGAAATTGATTTACTTTTGCGGCATGGAACCCTAGATGTCGGATGGCGCCACGATGCATCACTTAGTCAAGGCCGGCCGTCGGTCCCCCAGGCCTGTCCGTACAAGCTCATGTGTCTCGCGAGCCGAGTTTGAAGATGGTTGACGTCATTGGCAGGG
>NQII01002298.1:338252-351962 GCA_002778355.1 Clitarchus hookeri
CAGGGATAGTTTGGGGGGGGGGTTTATGGTCGTGGGTGACGGGATGAGTGATGGGCAATATCTGAGGGGAGAGGCTGAAAGGACTTTAGAGGGGTGTATATATTGGTCTGTAGTTCGGGGAGGGGATCAGTATATTTCCAATGCTCGAGACCATGTGCCGCATAATTTTATAGATCGTTTGGCTTTTTAAACACCCTTTCAAAGTAAAAACACAATGGGATGAATGGGGTTTAGTTGGTGGTGGGGATGTGAGAGTTCGAGGTGTTTATTGTAGGGTAGGGTGATGGTACTGGGGGATTGGTCGGGGTGTGGTTGGTGTGTGAGGGGAATAGAGGATGTGAATATCTATTAAATCCAATATGGCGGTCTTGTGAATGGGTTACATTATTACTGGTGTCAGTAGTGTTATTAGTTCCTAGATTTTAAAAGTTGGTTTTTTCGATTTTTTACCTTTTCTGGAATCCAAATTCACTGAGATCAAGGTCAATGTAGCCCATGTGCAAAATGGCGGTCAGAGTCCGAAAGTAAATTTTTCCTCGGTTTTTTTATTAAGATTTTTGCTGTTTTTCTCAATTTATCGAGTTCATCGTTACTGAGTCAAGATCACTGTGGTCAAAATCGTCGACATACGACATGGAAATCGGGGGATCAATAATGTAAACAAACATGGTAGCCTAAGACTGTCGAGGGCTTCCTGTATAACCGTGCATGGGACATCATCCAATATGGCAGACGTATCCTTCAATCCTGAGCTAGTAACCGTCAGGACCAGATATGCCAAAACATGTTGTTTGTCATTGTGCAATATTAATTATTAGTTCCATATTGACCTCAGAAAGCTAGAATTTATGACAAGAAAATTATAATATCATAGTTACTGATTTACACAGATTCTTAATACAGGAAACGTTATTGAGATACTTAGATCCCTAATTTATTTTTGTCACAATGCATTAAGTTCTGATTTAATGCCCAGAAAAGCTTCAAACTTTCAACTTTTAATGTCTATAAATAAGTAAATTTTATTTGTTTATTTTGTTTCTGAACTTCCGTGACGAATATTGTCGCCAAGATTGGAGACGGTTTGTCACCATTCGTCTATAAGCAGTCGTGCCCAGTGCAGGACATTTTCGTTGCGTAAGAAAACACTGTTAAGCAGTGCATGCGATTGTGTTAGCGTCAGTTAAAGTTGTACCCACTTGTGGGTAAACTAAGATAACAGTAACTAAAGTTCAACGAATCCTATTTATTACTACTGAAGGAAATCTGTAACCAATATATTTGTACATTACCTTTGTTATTCTGTTTTCCGTTATATTTTCCGTTATAACTACGTAAATATAATGGATGCAGTGAAAGGCATACACGTGCATTGCATCGAATAGTAACACTGCCTAATATATGAGTGATAAAAAGGACAGATTTTGACGATACTTATTATTGCCAGATATTATATTTGTGTTAATTCAATCATCACAAAAACTGCCGTACCCTGAACAGATATAAAGAAACATGTTTAGTACATGACAAACTATTCCAACGAATGCACTGATCATATATTTCTGCAATTCATTTAATACATACATAAAAAATATCACAGACAACATCATATTGAAGGAATGGAAATTTTGAATTATGTTGTAGTCATGATATACTACAGTGGTGAGAATGTATGTGTGCATATGGACTGCCTAGAGCAATGAACTTTCTTAGTTGTTATGTGATTGAACTTACCGTGCCCTGCAGTCTCTCCCTGGACTCGGTGATGTTGCCCACTTGTTGACGGTACTCTGTCATCCACTCCTCTTGTAACCGCACCTGCAAGGTTACACCACGTTAACAGCGTAAGACAGGCTGCTCTAGGTTGCTGCGTCACTGATACCACACTCCTGTGTCTCAGCGAACTGCAACATGAACACCCAAACTCTACCACGGCGCAGGCTGTCATCACGGAGCAAATTAAGGACGAAATAATTTTATTACGTAAGCGACTGTCACAGCAGTTTCTACTAAAATTTTACTTCATTACAGTGTATCTCAATGTTTATTTTCACAAGAATTTTCCATTTGACAAAATTGGGGCGTGTGACATTTCCCCTGAACTCGTCAACGTCCCGAAAAGTCTACGCACGCCTTATCACGATGTATATTACGCCCCAGCAAGTTGTTGGTATCGCGTACCATTCCGCGTGTGGTAAGACAGTCTCTTGTCTCTTGTGGAACTCGGGCGTGCAGGCGAGCAGCAGCAGTCTGTCTTGTGGCTGGTGCACCAAGACGTCCGACATCGCGCACTTGCTGCTTACGTAGGCAGCCGGCTCCCTCGCCTTACATAAAGCTATCCTTGGGCGGCCTTCTTTCTTCTATCTAAAGGGATGTACGTCATCACCAGCTATTAGCTCTTTTCAACATGGGAGGAAGAGTGATGTCTCTCTCCTATGTCATTAAAATGCCCAATGTGGCAATTTCGCACTCTTGTGGACAACATTGAGTGTGAGGGAGTTTGAAGATTTTACAGCCCTCCCTGCTTAGAAAATGGAGTGGAGAAATTTAGGTGGCTCTTAAAATCGAGGTCTTCAGAGCCAATGAGGGTGAAGCAGGGTGAGTTGGAGAAGCGCCGGAATGAAAGGACGACGAAAACGGGAGATATCCGAGAAAACGCGCCGACCAGCGGCATCGTCTGCACAATTCCCGCTTGCGAAAATCCGGGAGTATCCCTGCTGGAAACCGAACCCGGTTTTCCTCGATGGGAGGCGAGTGGTCTAACCTCTACACCACCGCTTCCCTGCTTCAAGAGTTTGGCAATTGTCTTCACCTGAGTGTATAGCAGAAACTGCTTTTATATGTAATACTAATCTTTTGTTCTTGCGACGCTGTTGTCAGTATGTATTATTCACAGTTTACTGTCGTTGCGGGGCAGTATATAAAGTGTGAGGCTCATATATACTGGCTCGTGAGGGCGTTTCAGTTCAGAGACGACATTTGATGGTATAATGATGGGTATTTGCAGTTCTTGGCCCATGAGGGCGTAATTACTCACAGAGAATTATTATATTTGTTGCTATTTGTATTTTACATCTTTTTTGGACGTATAGAGCTAGTTCGAAATGGTTATTATTGTAGTAACTACGGCTGGCATGGCACCCTGTTCGGTTGGGAGCCTGCATAGACTTTGGTTAATAAATAGAAGTTTATGAGTCCGAAATTGCTATGTTGCTTCAAATTTCCTACAAATTAGCTCATATTTTATTGAGGCAGAAATCTTTACAAGCGAAGATGTGTAGATAAAATAGTGTCAGTCTTCGCTTTTTGAGAACTGGTTCGCGTCCCGGGTCGGGTGAGCTCAGTAATTTTATTAAGATAGTGAGGACAACAGTGAGGTCATAAGAGACGGGGCAAGTTCCTCAGAGAGGCAGGAATGGGAAATGAATCGGCTGCAGCCTGTGCTAAGGAAGCATCCTAGTATTCACCTGGAGCAATTTCAGGAAACCATGGTAAACCAAAATCAAAATGGATTTACAGGGAATCAAACCCGATTCTTCCGGATGAACGTCCAGTGGTTTACCATTGCTCCCCTCACTCTGTCTTAATTTTAAGAACTGAAAATATTTTCTAGCTGACTTCCGAAAATAAATTCCGATGTTAAAAGGTATTTCGCACTCCCAAGTAGTAGATTTTGTGGGAGAATTTAGAACTATAACAGCTTCACTTTTGGGACAGCAGTGTTATTTATTCCGCGATTTTGTTTAGGGTTCCGAAAATTTGCAAGGAAACTTCATTGACGATATAAAAGTAACTGGGAGAAAATATGTCAGAATAGTGACCTTTTGAGACCAGTAGCATTTGATTTATCTCTCAAAAATTGTTGGTTAAATATATTTTCCTTTTACCAAATAACAGATGTATGGATAATATTGTATAAGAGACCGTGATGTTTGTAAAAGTGTTAGGTCTTCCTTGCGAAAGCGTTAATCTAACGGATGCTGTGTACTTTATTCTAGTGACTGAGATTAGCAGAATGTTTGGTTCTGACAATAAATCATCTCGGCAAAGTGAGTTACTAAAATTAGTAACTCAGATTGAAATCGTAAATGGCGAACCTTGCTATATCGGGTTCAGTGTAATACAATGCAGTTTTTCTGGGGAATGAACGTAAACGATAATGGTAATGGAAATAAAAGTCATGAGATTCATGATGGTGGGAAAGGTAATCGGAATTTGAAGTCAGGCGAAGGGGATAAAAAGTAGAGTGGTTCAAAGGATAAAGACGCAAAGTCAGAGCGTGAGGAAACGCAGGTGGAAGTATCTAGCCCGGTTCTGGAGGATTCTGAGGGAAGGCCGGTCATTTGTTATGCTAGCGGAAACGAGGGACACATTTAATATTTTTGCACGACTTGGCAAAAACCACATGGTGTTTCCTTTGCAAAGCCGTTTGTAAAGTACAGGAAGGTTGCAACGATTTATTTGCCTGTGATTATAGGGGAGTAGAAAGGTATGACGTTGTATTTCATAGTTCTTTAATGAGTATTGTATGTTGCAATAAACACTTGACGGTGAATTTATTAAGGATTATTTACGTACTAAGACGACCGATGGTATTTTTTTCTATGGCTGGCGGAGTCATAATCAAGACAAAATCTGAATCAACAATATATCTGAAATGTTTTCAAAGAAGACTTTTTTCAACGTTGATACCTCCATCTCATGAGATCGTGTAATGCATTGACTTTTTGGAAAAGGTACGCTCACGATCTTTGGATATGGCTAACAGATTTCTCATGTTTATGTATTGTCAGGATTTTTTTTTAACTTGAAGGACAGCCTTATTACCATCAAAAAGTGCCACTTTCAACTCAGTGGATTATGCTGAAGCTGTAAATCGTATTAAGGAAGAGTTATTAGTAATGTTATTTCTGCACACTTGTAATTGAAGAATAATAACAATGTAGTATAGGAAAAGTAATAAGAAAATTTTTCTAACCCCTCAAGTTTACCTTCGTTGGAAACTGTTTTTCAGCTTATTAGGCAAGCTTCCTTTCCCACATTTTTTCTATTTAAATCCTTAATTTTTGCAGTGCGAGCTGAGCCCTAAATCTCAGGAACCATTCGCTTTTAAATACCATTGAGACTTAACCACGGTCCCGCCTCCCTAACGGAGCTAACTGTGCCCCTCGAAATATGTCACAGATCTTGTTTAAAATATTGGCAAAATATGCGTTGCATTTTTGTTCATATTGGTGGTATGCATCTGTTGTAACATTTTGAAGTACAGATAGTGTGTATCAGGAATATTTTTGAAGTTCTTCAGATGCTTTATTCCCGAGGGAACTTTAAGGGCTTGTCCATAAATTCTTAATATAAGGAGGCAATTTTTGGTATGATCTGGTTTTGTTCTAAATGTATTCCTAACTTTACAAATGCTGCTCAGGCATTCAGTTATTTAGAACTTATGGTTGTTGAATTTTGGCGGGTCACCAAACAGCAGTCAGCTATTCATGTACTAATTGTCTTGTCCTCCACTTTTGTTTTTGCCAAGCTTCAAAGAACGGCTTAATTTATATGTTTATGCAAGTTCGGGGGCACTAAAGGCAGTATTGAGTCAGGAAGATAATGGAGAGCTTCATCTTATAGCATATGCAAGTCAGCTATTGCCGAAGGGAGAACATTAAATCATAGCGTATGAGAATGAAAGTATGGCATTCTTCTTTAGGTTGGAAAGTGAGCTGGTTTTAGGTAGGATATTGTTTTATCCAATAGTGATTAAGTGCGTTTTGATTCTGCCACTTATAATAATTAATTATATAATTTTTCGAGATACCGGAAGGTTTAAGTTTCAATATTATGCATACATAAATATTTTTTACAATATATAACACTTAAGAGGTGAACAGCAACATCTAAAATGACTGATCTGAAGTGTACACAATATAGGATTGTCTTATGTAGTATTGAGTAATGATAGTCGAGTGTAAACGAGTGGTAGGTCAGTCTTCCNAGATACCGGAAGGTTTAAGTTTCAATATTATGCATACATAAATATTTTTTACAATATATAACACTTAAGAGGTGAAAAGCAACATCTAAAATGACTGATCTGAAGTGTACACAATATAGGATTGTCTTATGTAGTATTGAGTAATGATAGTCGAGTGTAAACGAGTGGTAGGTCAGTCTTTCATTCGAGATGGTTTTGAAAGCAACAGAGAGTGACGATCCATCACATGTCAAGTATCTGTCAATATTGATTGCCTTTGAGTTGTGGCAAACTTGATCTGCTCACCCCCGAGCAGCATGAGTTGCCTGTCGATGCCCTTTGGAAAGTTTACCTGTAAGTATTACGCCGTTATCTACTTATATTATTAGTATTTGTATTTCTGAAATGTTATGTCTCTTTTTTGAATACATAAATAAAGGTGGGTATACGCTTGAGGATTTTGCTGCGAACAAGCATAACAAGCCGAACAATGTGAAAGAGCGCGAACCAGTGATGCGTCAGAAAACCCCAAGTATTCAGACTATACTATGGTGTTCACCTTGTTCCCGATCGCCGCGAATAGGACAAGTGCTCAAACTGGGTGAATACAGATTTCACTGTGGCTGCAGGTTATTTCTTTGTTCTAGGTGAATTTACTCAAAAGATAAATAGGTAAATGTAGGTGAGGTGGTGTATTGCTGGTAATAAATAAAATGCATCACAATGAAAAGGATTGGACGAAAGCCATTCGTAATTTCTCACAAATATAATCTAGTGACTTAAATTCTGATAAACATTGTCTTTCATACAATTAGATAGCCCACTTCGTATTTAAAAAAAATATTTTTTAAATAAAATTAATTGTTGACAATTTTATTTTAGATCATTTTGGTTCCAAAATAAATTTTTTATTGTTCGAATCCACAAAAAAAAGCCATGGCAAACATGAAAAATCACGAAATTTGGAAAATTATATATTTTTATGTAAAATTGAAAATTTATAAAAAAAATACTCAAACATGAAAAGCTAAAAAAATATGTATAAACAACATTAAAATTAAAATTGTGGAAAATTATAAAGTTTCGAAGATATTTATTAATATATTGCATATATCCAAATACTTAACATTTTAATTAAAACATGATATATCTGGAATTGAAAAAATACCATATTTGAATTAAAATTCATCTAATAAATATTTTGAAGATACTTTATATTAAACTATATGCATTGCCTGGACTTTTTCACCGAGTAAGGTCGGAAAGTGGTAACACACTGGACTCGAATTCAGGATGACATAAGTTCGATTCCTGGTATGGCTACCCTGAATTCTGTTTTCCATAGTTTCCCTAAATCACTCCATGTGAACGCTGGGATGGGTACTATAGAAAGGACATGGCCGATTCCTTCTCATTCCTTCCCCAAATCCCTCTTTCCTGAGCAACTGCTCCGGCTGCTGTCGACGAGACGTTAATCCCAACTACCTTCCCACCGAGAATTTTTTATTTTCTGATAAATAAAAAGATAACAATAAAAATTATTTCATCCGCTAAAAATTAAATAATTTTTTACACATTTCTGTATATAAATAAAACAATAATGATGGACTATATTAGTAAAGAAAATAAAACTAAAGAAAGTAATACAAAAAATAAACTACGTTATTAAAACTCATACTGTATGGGATAGTAATGATTATTATATAAAAAAATGAAATTACAGAGGATGTTAAATATAAAAAGTAATCAGAATAAATTATACGTCTTTCTAAAATTTCCATCAAAGCTAAAATATAAGAAAAAATTACATAATTCTTATAATTTACATATTATGTTCATTTTGTGTATTAAGATCTTTAGTGAATAATAAAAAAAATTAAACTCTGTTCGATTGACTGCATAATGTATATTCTAAAGATTTAATATTATAATCAAATATGAAAGTCCTTCTACGTATTTGTTTGATAAAACATTTAATGATTAATTTTTATAAATTAAATTATAATAATCCAGTCTCACCATGAACGAAACAAAAAAAACAATGACAGCATAAGTGTGACTAGACAACATCAACAAAATGTATATATACAAAAAAACTGATTTTTAAAAGGATCAAAAAATATAACCAACCAGTCACACAAATAACAGCACAAAACACTAAGTACAGCACAAATAAAAAAAACGGGTGCGTGTACTTATGAACGCATGTTAGAAGTTATACTTCTATGGCATGACTAAAATAAAATTTTATTGCGTATGCAAATAATTTATATCAGTAGAAAAACGACAAAATTACCACAGAAAAACAGATAATAGAAAAAAAAAAAAGGTTTGATTAAAGAACGTAATTTAATTACAATAATATTTATTTTTATACATTTTAAGAAATATTAAAATATCCATTGTCATATAAAACTGAGTCAAATATATTTAAATTAAATTAATCTATATCCATTGGTTCTTCTGGTGGTGATTACTAATATACATGAAATTTTTTTCAATTTCCTTATTACATGAACTGATTTTCTGTCGGTTTTAAATATAACCACGTGCTATGTTTTGTACCTTGTATTTGTATATAACTAGACGATACGCGCACGTTCACTGTCAAATTTTGTTACACTGTGTGCGCGCAACTATACGAGCATGCGCGTTGGGTCATACATCTACCACGTTCACCGTCAATGTTCGTTACACTGTGCGCGCGCAACTTCCGTTGCACACTAAACTTTACCCTCAGCTCGCCAAAAGAAGTATAACTTCACGGGTATAGCAGACATTCAGAACGCGTTCTACTGTTGTGGAGTATGGTCTCGGAGCGACAGAGATTGCGTATGAGTATGAGAGAGGGTAGATGTCACAGTGGCAACGCTGCCAACTTCCCCACGCAGTCGCCACGACAATGGACTAGCGCTACGTGGTGTTCATACCAAGAACTACAGATTCTTACCTGCTGGAGTGGTCAGAAATGTTAACCTGGGGAAGTCCACTCTAGGTATATCTTTACTCAATGATAACACTCCAGGGTGATCAACACGAAGAAAAACAGCCCTCCCGACCATCCTTTCTCTTCTATAGCGTCAAAGAACTTTTCCAATAAAGATTATCCTATCCCACCCTCTGTTCTAGTAGAAATCTTTCCCTACTTCATAAATTGCATGCAGTTTCGCAATTATTTTCTCTCGAGGAGTTTTTACGGTGCCTATGCCGGTTTTTGCCCCTATAATTGTAAATCAATTAGGTTAGCATGGGAGGTAAACATAGCTCCAATTGCGGCCATGTTTGCCCAATCCCAGTAAAGCCGCGATAATGTGCTCTTGTAGTTAGAATCTTCTCTGCATGCCTAGGCGTATGGGGCTCAATATCCTGAGATGCACTTAGGTCCCTTCCCCTACCTAAGACCTCCGAGCCTCCCTCTAGATTAAGGTAGGTTAGAAAAAATCTCCTTGTTGACTAAAGGTAGCTAGATTTCCTTAAGTTCGATGCTCTGTTGGCTTATGACATTTGTATTGTATGAAATAAAAGCCTATTCCTTAAATTTCATTTTATAGGCATTCTTTTTTTTTTTTTTTTTTTTTTTGCTAATGGTGTTGCATTGTCCCATATTAACTTACGATTGTTGGCCCAGGCATGTTCTGCTAGTTAAGATGTGTGTGCTTCCCATTATTTGTATTTATCTTGTGTTATTTTATGCGTGTTGATAATGTTTTTGATCCACGGCTGGAAGGCCTGTGTTTTGTTATTAAGGACGAATTACAAATGATGCCCTTCGGGAGGCTGATGTAGATACGCCTACTACACCGGTTAACCCTAGTTTTGAATAGGGCTGGCAGCAGTCCTGGTACATGGGTGCTAGTAAGGTGTACTAATTACGTGCAGCTTTTATTCGCAAACGCCACACGATGAAAAGACCGGAGAATAAGTGCGAGGCCAGACCCTGACTTGCAGTAACGTAAGGACTGATGATGAACAAGCTGGGTTGTCGATGAGCAGCGACTCGGGTTGTAGGGACTCACCGACGCACTACACGCGAGTTTCACTAGCCGCTTGCAAACTACACTACAACATGTTCTACAGACATCACGACACTACAGCACGCCAGTCGGGAGACTGGTGGGGAGCTTCACTCCCTCCCCGATAACACCTACACGTAGGTTTATGAAGATAGTAACAGTGGTTGACAGCTATAAATACGGGCCCGGGGCCCAGCTGAAACATATACACAGCAGCCCGGCGCCGGCTCAATAATTTGACCCAAGTCTGTCAGGTTGTAATTAGATTGGCAAACCCACTTAACGAGCAATGGGAAATTCGGTTCCTGGTCTCGTGACAGCATGGCCTTCCGGGGGGCATATGAGAGATCGGCGGCGGCGAACACATTGTTTAATCACCTGAGGACGGGAGCAGATCGCAGCTTCCAAAATGTCGTGACTTTTACTGATTTCATCTTGCTATTGTATATTTATCTGTCTGCATTTTTAAACCTGTACTGTCCTTTGTAATTTGTACTGTTGGTTGTCTGGCTGGATCATTATATTTTTTGATCCTCTTATAAATCTAGTGAATTTTGTGTTTTTCGTATGTGAATCCTGCTGATGTTGTCTAGTCACTTTATACTGTCTTTATTTTTTTCTTATTTCATTCATTCTCATACTGAATTATTATATATATATTTTTATAATTTCATGTGTCTGATTATTTCGACTAACCATAGTGTGTATTTCGCTTGTGGATTTTCTGTTTTCGTTATGTCATAGTTGCACTGTTCACAGACGAACAACTGATGAAGATTCACCACATGTGACGAGCTGTCACACAGCTTAGCTTGGTGTAATTTTTTTATGGTTTATGCTTTTTTGTGCAAGTAAATAATTTGCTAATATTTTTTCATCAAGATTATTTTTTATTGAGTAAGTGAAATGTTCTGGGAACATGAATAATCTAGTCGTATAAGGATACTAATTTACAGAAAATCATGATGTGGAAGAAAATGTATTTTCTCATAATCATTACAACGCTAAATGTGTTAGAAAATTAAGCAACAAGAAAGAGAAGAATTACTATAAAAATCTGCAAGCAAAATTAACAGAAATAAGAAAAACTAGACAAAATCCTAACGAAAACACCGCGTAACAAAAAACAAAGGAAAATAAGACATTTAAAACCACGGAACTTGAAAGATATAGCAAACGTATGAAACAGAAAAAGCGCTAGAAAATTGTGTAAACTCCACCGCATGTAAAATGGGAGCACGCACAATACTATCACAGAGCATTTGCTACAGCCCATAGGGAAGGTTCGAGAAGAAGTGGAACTGCTTGTGTTCGGGATAGTCCAGAAGGATGTGTTGCAAAGTTAACAGACAACACAGACAGCATATTTACGGTGCAACTTGGCACAAAGCACGTTCCAGCACGTCTCAAAAAGAGCTTACTCTAAAAACTCAGGTTTTATCATTTTTATCAGATATAATTATACATGATGATATTTCTTTTACCTTTTCCTGTTGAGTTTTTAGCTGGTTTTTCAGTTCTTGGATGTAGTCCATCACAGTTTCGTCCTTCAAACATGATATACACAAGAACTCTATTAATAATATAATAGTAGTTTAAAAAATATGAAGTATTTTTTTTTATAGAATAAGTGCTTTATTTCAGCTGTAGCACACTTTCTTACCTTTCGATCGTTTTGGTCAAGCTTCTCTTTACAATCCCGGCATTCCTGGGCACCTCGAGCAATGGTACTCACCTGTGAAGAAAATTTGTCATTAGCAGGCAAGTATGGACACATACGTACACATTCACTTGAATATTTTCATACATTGGCTTTTCCTCTCTTTCTGTTTTGTAATGAATATCCCGTGCATGTGTGTGTGGGAGAGAGAGAGATAGAGAGAAATTAGAAAGATTTTGAGTGGCTCTTAACGACGAGGTCTTGAGAGTCGTTCACGTGAATGTGTGACTTAGTGTAAAGGTTTTCATTAAAATTAATATTTCTGTATTACCATCTGAGACAGACTTCTGGAATTGTTTGCAGTACATGAGTGTTCACCGAAAGTCAAAAGACGAAGAGACGTGCTCTAATACAGATAACTCGTAACCGCAACAGGATTATTATTTTGGTTGTCATTAACTCATTCGTACAAGTTATTACATCATAATTGAGAAATGTAATTTATAAATTATTTATGTGTGCAGAGCACTAAGTGTATATATTACAAAAGAGAAATTACAAATGAGCGTGTGTGTAAATATGTACATATTAATAAAATACATGTTATATTGGTGTATGGCCTACTTATACAAAAAGGGGCCTCCTGGAATATTTTATGGATTGAAAATATAATTTAGAATGGGGTTTTACTAATCTTAGGCAACGAAATTATAATGCACTCTAATTAAATTATAGCCTATTATTATCAACTCAAAACTCTATATACGAACTTATATTGAAAAATGAATTTCAATGTAAGTTACAACTTTTTCAGCAACATGAGTAACAGTAAATTGTATCAGTTTATTTCATAAAGTTATGCGAAAACAGCTTATGGCAAATATTTTCCCAAATTGCATTTGAAAGTCTTCTGGCAATAATTGACCACACAACATCTGACACGAACTTTGCCACGCCACAGACATGCGGTATTGCGATACATAGTCAATATTACAAGTGTTCGTCATTGATACAGACGCGCGCTGAAAAATAAATAATGAGCAGTTCAGGTGTATGTGCTACTATTCCTGCACCAAACCTATCAGAAGTACTGGGATGATTCGTGGAGACATCGGTCTCACCGCAGTATGACGCCCAAAAGCATACCAAGCACATTATATTTGACGAAGATCAAGAGACCTGGCTAGAAAATCAAAAGGGTATCGTCATCCAGTAGAGGGATTATGGGGACTTTGGCACATCGGGATCTGGGACCGGAGCGTCGGAGCTGTTCGTGCTCTGTCATTCAAGTCGACCAGCGGCCATATTGGACACACATGACCTTGACATTATCATTTGGCCTTGCTACGATGACCTTTGCCGTTGATCACAGTAACCATTGATCCAAATTACAAAAAAATGTATATAAAAAAACAAAAAATACAATAAAATAATAATAAAAAATTACTACAAAATAACGTAAACATTACTAAAAAGATTATTTAAAAAAACTTAAATGTCCAGACGTCACCCACACCCCCTCCAACAATACTGATTCCTCCATCTCGGTAGGTGCTGTTCTTCATCTTAGTAGATGTAACAGCCACTGTCCGCCATTTTAATTGGTGCAGTCTGCCATCTTAGTAGGTGAAGTCCACCATCTTGTTAGGCGTCACAGCAACCATTCGCCATTTCGGTTTATCATTTGTCATTTGTTTATACATAACTGGAGTTTGCCTCTCCCCTTCGTTCGACCGCCATCTTAGTTTTTTCGTTTGTCATTTATTTTACATTGCTGGCGCTGTCCCCAGCACCATACCTAGCGCACTACTGACCCCCTCCAATCCACCCTTCAAATATATATAATTGACCAAATGCACCACCCCTGATTCTCACTGGCTAATTGCCCACAACATTCAAATATGTGTGATTGCTCTGCCAACGTTTCTCATTGGCTAATTACTCGGGTGTTTTCGGAAACATTCGTTCGACCAATTAGTAGGTTTCCCTCCGCCTCTGTTTCTCATTGGCTAATTGCCCCACCCCCATCACCCCTCCCCCAATTATTCACCTTCGTTCGACCAATT
>NQII01002298.1:351997-378128 GCA_002778355.1 Clitarchus hookeri
GTTTCTCATTGGCTAACTATGTCATTTGACAATCACTTGGATTGGCTAATTGCTCGTGCGTTTTCTGAAACCTTCGTTCCAACCAATCGGCAACCTACTTTAATCGCGAGTGCGGACTGTTTCTTCCCCCATAAAACCTATTTAAAAGAAGAACCCTGAGCTCCCTCGGAAAATCAGTCAATTTTCTCGCTCTTATAAATTTTAGCGTGCTTTCCGAGCTGCCATCAAATCCTTTCGGCCATTTTGGAAACTGGAAGTGTGTGCTCGCTTCCCATAGAAGACGCCCTCTACCTTTAAAACGACGTCCACGTGCAAGTTATCTATTCGAAAGCTGTACCCGTGGAAGATGCTCCCCTTCAAGAAATTTACTGGCAAACACTACCCGGCTTGGAAATCAACCCAGAACAAAGGTGCCCAATGTGTATGGACCTAGATGAACTTATAAATGACTATTTAAAAAAAAAATTTATCTCGGTGTGTGCATGGGAACCTAAATGTTTTTTATATGTAAACACATCTAGTAAACAAAAATGTTTTGCAATATCCAAGGTTTTCGCTCGTTGGACTCGTACACCATCAAGCAGATTGCAATCTCGTACAGTGACGAAGACGAGAAAACCATAGTTTTCACTTTTTGGCCACCGTGTCCATGGCAGCACCACGCAACAGGCGCACCGCCTACAGACGAACGAAACACACAGACTAAGGTGGGTCGAGGAATATTCCGTACGAGGAGATTCCGGCAATTCTGGAATCTGCCATAATTCCCTAATACCCTGTGTACGTGTTTCGAAGACGCCAAGAGTCGGCGATTCCCAATGCGTGCCAAAACGGAACGAACTTTATAGACATTCACAAGCATTGCCGCTGCCCGGCGTTTCGACAGTTCGTCAATACGTACGTCCAAGAATTCACGAGTACAAAAATTAAGATATTGCTGTGTCCCGTGCAACGCCGAAGCCCTAAGGTTGTGGAGTTATGATAACCCGTGGTACATTAAAAAAAATCTATGAAGAACCCATTGTAAATTAATAACAAAAATCGTGTGTAATGCCCTCCAAGCCTAAGAGATGAAAGACGTGTAAAAATAACATTTCCTTTTATTATGCACATGAATATTAATAATATTGTAATATATGTGCATAAATAAATGTTTAAAACATTATTATATATTTTTATTTTAACTTGCTATGTCCTGCTCACGTAAGTTTAAAAAAAAATACTGTTGGTACAGAAAAAATATTTAGCCTATCAGTTTTTTTATAATTTCAGGAAAATGACATATGTAATATTTAAATTTTTTTATAATTTAAATAAAAAAATATTCAATGAGATTCTAGCCACCATTAACATAACGTATTTACGTATATTTAACGTGTGCCAATGTAAATATTTAAAAAATAGATTAATGATATTAACCAATCATGTGTGGTGTACGGATGCGTCATGCTGCTTTCTATAAAGTAATCTGGGTTCGAAAAACCCAAAACCAGAGTTAACAGCACTATGGGTCTTCCCTGGCGTTGACTTGTGCGTGCAGATATCTGTGTTTATTATCCTATGAATGAAAGTTGGCTTGTGTGAGAAATAAAACAAGCTGCTGGAGCCACAAGCGTCCCCCCGGCGGTCAGTGCGCTAGGGAAATGTCCAATTCAACACCTGGCGCAGCGCGGCTGACCTTGTGCGCGAGCTCAGATTATGACTGCACGTGTCTCTCCTTTACTTCTGTATTACGGCTTGTGACCTCTTCTTTAAGTATGCTTTTTTCTTTATAGTTTTTTTTTATGCGTCTATCAGCCTCGCTTGCAATTGGGATATTTCGGGCTCTGTGTGTGTAGGTTTGTGTGTAGGTGTGTGTGTAGGTGTGTGTGTTTGATGTATAAGAAAGTGGAAAAATATCGTTATTTTCCTCTTATTTCTTAATTTCACAGTATCGCAAATCATCTTTGGTTTCGCCTGAAATAATGAAAAATTTCACATTTTTAATTTTTTACACGAAAAAAATAAAGGTTGAGTTCGAGCCAGAATACATTTACCAAAAAATTGTACTTAGAATTAATATTCTACATACGAAATTAATTAACATAACTATAACATTTCATTGTCTCCGTATTGCACTGGCTGCAATATACTGTAATTTTTTTCGCTCTTGTGAAGTCTTTCCTTATATGTCTCGAACAGGTTGAAGGGTGGCCAATGAGAGCTGTATACGCGTGTTTTTGCTGGAATTCGTATTGTGGTACAAATCCGCATGGTGGACTATCTTCTCGGGAATAAAACTGTGTTTTAGTTCGCATAATCCATAAATAGTNTAGTTCGCATAATTCATAAATAGTTGATACTATTGAAACCTGCTGGATTAGAGGCCGCACACATATATAGTACATACACATGTTTGCATGTCACATTTCATTCGGCTGAAGTTACGAATAGTGTGTGGGACTCTGAGGGGGAGGGTGGGAATGTTTTACCGGGGATCAGGTATATCTCTTATGGAGCGATTGCATACGAATGTATGAAAATCCAGAAATTTGTTTGCTGAAGGTAACTGTTTTATATGATTTGGTACTTGTGTTGGGTGTACCTTTAAGCTAGCGTCTCCTCGCGGTGTATAATTTTTCCCCTGCAAAATTACTATATGCGTATTATTTATGCTTATAAAGAGTTTTATATGCGTTCTGTGGGTGATGGAAAAATCGCCGCACGAGGAGTAACCATATGGGGTTTTTTTTCCCCCCACTGCTGAAATTTCCTAATGTACAGATTTTTAACTTGGGAGGAAATATTTTTAATGATGACTGTCTATACCTAGGTTAAGGGAGATGTATGGAATCCTTCACTGTGCGTATCGCATACAGTGAGGGGTAGCGAAGTGGTTTTAACTCTGTTTTTGGGTTTTTCGAGTCATGATTACTTTATAGAAAGCAGCATAACGCATCCGTACACGACAAATAATTGTTTCCAAAACCTTAATTTTTTTTTTTTATTATTACATTCGTAAACGTAAAATTTATATACATTATGTTAGTGGTGGCTAGAGTCTCATTGAAATATTTTTTTCTTTAAAAAATAACAAAACTTCCATACTAAATATTTTATTTACTTCAAATTATAACAAAACTGATATAAAGTATTTTATTTTTAGCAAGAGTGTTTTTTAAAACTTACGTAAGCAGTACATAACTCGAAATAAAATAAAAATCTATGTGTTGATACAAACTCATTTATTTATGCACACATTCCAATATTATTATTATTCTGCATAATGCAAGGAGTATTTTTTTATGCATATTTCTTATCTTAGTCTTGGAGCACATTACACACACACGCACACACAATATTATTTTTAATGTAGAATGTGTTCCTAATATTTTTATTTTATGTACCACGGGTTATCATAACTCCATAATATTAGGTCTTCGGCTTTGCACAGTGCATATCAATATCCTTGATTTTTGCACTCGTGAAGTCTTGAGGCATACGTCTAGAGGAGCTGTCGAAACGGCGGGCAGCGGCAATGCTTGTGAAGGTCTATAAAGTTTGTTCCAATGGGGGATGCATTGCGAATCGCCTACTCTTGGCGTCTTCCAAACTCATACACAGTGTAATAGGGAGTTATGGCAGAGTCCAGTATGGCCGGAATATTCTCGTACGGAATATTCCCCATCGTCCCACCTTAGTTCGTGTGTTTCTTACGTCTGTAGGTGGTACGCCTGTTGTGTGGTGCTGCCATGGACACGGCCGTCAAAAATTGAAAACTTTGGTTTTCTCGTCTTCGTCACTGTACGAGATGGCGATCTGCTTGATGGTGTACGAGTCTAACGACTTGGATGTCGAAATACATTTTTTTTTATTATAATTTTTTTGTTATATAAAAATATTTCGGTTTCCATGCATACACCGAGTTAAAAATTGTTTTTGCATACTCATTTCAAATTTCATCGAGGTTCAAACACATCGGGCACATGTGTTCTGGGTTGGTTACCACGCCGAGTAGAGTTTGCCAGTAAATTTCTTGAATGGGAGCATCTTCCACGGGTACAGCTTTCGAGTAGATAACTTGTACGCGGACGTCGTCTTCTTCGGGTAGCGTCTTCTACGAGGAGGGCGTCTTCAACGAGGGCGTCGTCTTCAACAGGAAGTCGTCTTCCACGGGCGCAGACGTCGCAATGGTTGCTCGGCGGGCCTTGCAACAACCGCTCCGATGCTGCGTGATGGGAACCGAGATGGTGCAGCCCTCGAAACACACCTTGCAAGGGAAGCAGTCCCGTATGTCTTCGTCCTGCTGCAGGTAGGCCGGCAAATACTCTAATACGGTCGAAAATTTGTAAGGTGCGTAGACCAGGAGAAATTATTTCGGCAGTTACGGGAACTCGTCTCGTTTGTCCAAGGCACAAAGCGAGCGCACTATTCCAAATGCCATAATGGCTGAAGGGATTTTATGGCCGCTCGGACAACACGCTAACATTTTCTAATACTGAGAAAATTGACTGATTTCCCGAGGGGGCTCCAGTTGCGTCTTTAAAGAGCTTTAAGGGGAAAAAAATAGTCCGCACTCACGATTAAAGTAGGTCGCCGATTGGTCGGAACGAAGGTTTCCGAAAACGCACGAGCAATTAGCTAATCGAAGTGTTTGTCACTTAATATGGTTAGCCAATGAGTATCAGGGGTGGGGATGGAGGCCTGCCGACTAATTGGTTGAACGAAAATGAATAAATGGAGGAGATGATGATGGGACGGGGCAATTAGCCAATGAGAAACAGAGGCGGAGGGGAACCTACTAATTGGTCGAACGAAGGTTTTCGAAAACACCCTAGTAATAACCCAATCAGAAACATTGACGGAGCAATTAATATATATTGGAATGGAGTACCCAATCAACCAATCACAATCAGGGGTGGGGCAATTGATCAATTAAATATACTGGAAGGGGGAGTGGAAGGGGTTTGTCATCTACTGGGCGCGGTGCTGCGGACAGCACCAGCAATGCGAAACAAACGACAAACTAAAAAAATCAAGATGGCGGTTGAACGACGGTGAGAGACAAATTACAGTAATGTATAAACAAATGACAAACGAAAAAAACAAGGTGGCGTCAGGTTATTGTGACGTTTAACAAGATGGCAGATGGCTAGAGACCTGAAGAATTCGCGGATTCATTTTGGGACAAGTTAGACTTCAAAACACGTGTGTTTATATAACTTTAGCCATTGGTCCACACTGTATTTGACACCTCCTGGAGAACGGTGTCCAATCGTCGCCTTCCACTGTGACAGTAGACAACCAATGTGCAGTCGATATCAGTATATTTTTACATAAAGCTGTAGAGTCTAGCCTGCAGGTAATTGAACTCGCGAATTTTTCAGGTCTCTACAGATGGCTGGACCTGCCAGTAGGATGAGGCTAGTAGTATACTGGCCATGGAGCTGTGGGAACGTCCTAAAATGTAAGTATTTAAAAAAAAATTTAAAAAAAAATTGTTATGTTTTTGAAATTTTTGGTATAATTTACAATTTTTAAAGTTTTATATTTTTTTGAGGTTTTTTTATTTTGGATTTCATGTTATCCAAGTACATGGGCATGGGTTCAAGGTCAAGGTCACAGGTTAAGGTCACCTAGATTCAACATTGCTGACGAGATGTACACTGGTCGACCTGACGAAGGACAATCGTGTCGGCAGCGTAGTCGATTCAACTGTAATCGAACCCCGGACCTCCTTCATGTTCACCTTTAAATAATGTTTTTAATATCTAAATTTTTTTTAATTTTCAAGAATTTTGTGTTTATTGTTGTTATTTTTCTTGATTTTTCATGTTTGGAAGGTGGGAAGGTGGTGAGGGGAATGTGGTGGGATGAGTGTGAGGTTAATGTGATATGTTCTTAAATTTTTAGAATCAATTGTTTATGTATCATTATTTCCGAATTTTTGGGACTGGGTGGATTTCGGTGACGGGGTGGGTGGTTGGTTAGGGTGGTAGGGTGAGTGTGAGGTTAACGTTATATGTTCCTCGATTTTCAAAAAATTTCCAATTTTTTAATTGTATAAGAATTGCCAGAAGGTGTGGGGTGGAGATGTAGTGAGGGGATAGTGAGGATGGAGTGAGTAACGGAAGGGCGTCTAATGTTATATGTTACTCGTTTTTTAAGATTTTTTAAAAATGTTTGTGATTTTTCTTGATTTTTCATGTTTAGGAGGCAGATGAGGGGGGTGAAGGGATATTGGCTGTGGTTTGGTGAGGAAGTGGTGGACTACAAGTACTAAGAAAGTCCTCTAAATCTATCAAATTGTTCGAAAATGGTCTTTCAGGGCTTCCAGTCAGCCACATAGAGGAGCTAGCACTTTTTTTCTAAAAAATTTTTTTAAAAAAATTGAAAATTCTGAGGGAAATGGGTAAAATTTTAAGAGGTGAAGACCGATTTAAAGGGGAAAATGTTTGATTAGAGAAATTTTAAGGGAAAAATGGGAAAATTCCAAGATGCCTGCAGATCCGCAGATCCGCAGTAATTTGCCCTTGTCCTCGGATGGGCATAATCTATCTACTGATGTTGTCTTCCGTAAACACAAAATGTGTATCCACGGTGCATTGGCATACAGTTAAATTTTTCATCAGCATTCACATGACTTGCTAAAGACCCACAACGCTCCTCAAATAAGTGATATTTTTACGCTATAACTACGTGCTGGGAATAACTACAAATACCTAACCTGGGCTCTCTGTAACAATGACGCAGACTCACTCTTCTCGGGTTGTTCTCTCAATGACGTTTACCAATCAGATTTGCCAGCAGTGTTCGAAGGGGTTCATCTCGAATTCCCCCCTGGGAATACAGTTACTGTGATTTTTCTTAGGTCTTTATAAATGTTGTCTCCTGTGCGTTAGCTGCATCGTATGGTGGTTACAACCGAATAATGATCTTTTAGTGGAACTGTACTCCTTGAAAGTCCATTCCGAAAGGATCGACTGACATTTACAGCATTATGTCGTATCTCCTGCCAGTCCTTGGAAATCGCATTGTGGGATGTGCGGAGCATAAGCCACAATTACATAAAGTAGAATGATATAGAAGAGTCTGGCTCAAGGTGATGGGAGTAGGAGCCAGGAGCCGACAGACCACCTTGTTATGACGTCCATCCACCACCATATTGGATCAAGGATACATTGACCTTGACCTCACGCCCATGTCCTTGACTCCGTGCCCATAACCTTGGATGGCCTTTTACCCACAATGTTTAAAAAATTCTCCAAAAAAAAACTGGCAACAATGCAAAGAAATTTTTAAAAAATTTCGGAAACATGAATTTAAAGACTTGCATGAAGGAGGTCAGGGGCACGATGGCAGGTGGGGCGATCAGAGACTAAGCTCCCGACACAAACACCAGCAGACGACTGAATCCACCACCAACCCTTGCAACATTCATTACCTGATTACTCGTATTCGGTTGAACCCACTTCATACCCACCCCCCTCCCCAGGTGACCCCGTCAATAAATTTAGCTTGTTCTTCTCTAGGTATTACTTCTGCTACCCCTCACCATTTCAATATAGTCCGATCAATTATTCACCTTCGTGTAATCCCTTACCACTACATCTCAAGTTTTCAGAATTATCCATAAGAATGTGCTAGTGTGGGGAAAGTAGTTAATGTGAACAAAGTTGCCACTCGCCTCAGTTTCGCGTCTGATGCGAGAGGTGTCTTTCCTGATGTTTCCAGCATTCAGTCTGGTAAGTAATTTTTATGTTTATCTCTTCCATTAACTTTTACAGGATATTATCAAGCATGGTCGTAATTAATTACACATACATTTCCCCACCCAAGTAAAAACTCTACCTAAAATGTAGTATACCATTTCGGACCAGTGAGCTATTGGAGTTTAGATATATAGATTAAGTGTTTGTTTAACGTTATGCCTGTGACCAACATCACGACTTCGTCTTTGGTGGTACCAACGTTGACTCCAGCTGGACTGCCAATGTTTTCGCCGATGCTATCCGCAAAATATTAGAGTTAGGTATTTCAATCTTGGAATGTACAATGTCATCGTAAGTTGAATGATCTCGATATATCTTACTATAATCTATCCTGTTTATAAGCCTATTTGAACAATATTTTCCAATAATTGGCGATAGAGTAATATCCAAACCTACCAATTGACCACATGAAAGAATCATACTAGCAAGCCATACAAAACAGTCACGCAAAGCAAAGAAGGGGAAGCACCTATACGAGCCAACCACAAAAGCCATCAATATCAGCTAAACATATGGACAATACTTACCAGCTAACAACACCAGAAAACCAGACGAACTGTCCACACCAAACGACCATTCCAGCCCACCAGTCTACCAACCATCAAGATCAGCAAACAATAATCACCAATCATGTTGACCAGCGACCACTCATGCAGACTGACCATTACTAGCAGGCCACACCAAAGAACCATAACAACGGGCCATACTTAATGACCAGACCAACCGACTTCTTGTGAAAAATATCTGAAAAATATTCCTCAAAAATATTCCTTATTCCTCAGACACATTCCTCAAAAACATTCCTCATTCCTAAAAAAATATTCTTCAATCCTCAAAAATATAACTTAACTTATTCCCCAAAAACATTTCTCAAAATATTACCTATACTTCAAAAACTTTCCTCAAAAATATTTCTTATACCTCAAAAACATTCCTCAAAAATATTTCTCACTCTTCATAAACATTCCAAAAAATTATTCCCCGCACTCCAAAACATTTTTTAAAAATATTCCTCATTCCTCAAACATATTCCTTATTCCTCAAAAATATTCCTCATTCCTCAAAAATGTTCCTCATTTCTCAAAAATATTTATCATTCCCCAAAAATATAATGTATAGCTAAAATACATTCCTCAAATATGTTACTTATACCTTAAAACCATTCGTCAAAAACCATTCATCAGAAATATATCTTATACCTCGTAAACATTCTTCACTCATCAAAAATATTCCTCAAAAATATTCCTCATGCCTCAATACATTCCTCATGCCTCAATACATTTCTCAAAAATATTCCTCATTCCTCAAATATGTTCCGGATTTTTTTTAAATATTCCTTATTCCACAAAAACGTTCCTCAGCCACAAAATATTCTTTATACTCCATAAAAATTCCTCAAAAATATTCCTTATACCTCAAAAATATTCCTCAAAAATTTATCTTATACCCTAAAAACTCCTCAAAAATATCCCTTATTTCTCAAAAATATTCATTCCTCAAAAATATTTTCCATTCCTCAAAAATATTTCTTATTACTCAAAAATATTCCTCATAAAAATTCCTTCCTCAGTTTGTTTGTCTGCCAAACCAAACATATCCGACTTTAAACATCCCAAGAAAGACATAATAATTCAGATTGAACTATATACATCGCACAGTTTATACTTAAAACAGATTCTTGCATTCGCTTTTTAAACCAATGAATTAATAAGTCTTTCAGAAAAGCAGAAGGTTAAGGTTCAACTAATTAAAAGTGCACAATAATGAGTGCATACCTTTATTATCCTACTTTTGCATGCATTCGATCTTTACATTTCTCTGATGTTTGCAGATCATAAATAGTACACAATGATGTCATTCGATGTAGCCCTTTCCTTAACTTCACCGATGGTTGAAGATATCTCTATGTGCGAGAAATTTTCGCATTGTTGCAAGGCAATAAAATGTCTGAGTCTATCAACAAGCTCATTGGGGTCTTCAGGAAATATGTAGTCGGTGTTCTTGTGGTCTTCTGCATTATTCACGCTTCCTTTTTTTAGCAAATCCGGTTGGGAGATGTGCGAAGACATCAAAAAAATTGCCACAGTTTTCATCACTGACACTGTCTTCATTATTGTATCCATGGTCCTTCTCTTTTTCAGCAGAAAGGAAAGGATACTCGTTGATGTTTGTGCTGATGAGGAAAGAGGGTAATGCCTCTGCTGAAAAAGAGAAGGACCATGGATACGATAATGAAGACAGTGTTGGCGGTGAAAACGGTGGATATTTTTCGATGTCCTCACACGTCTCCCGACCGGATTTGCTGAAAAAAAGTAGCGTGAAGAATGCAGAAGACGACAAGAACACCATTTATATGAAGAGCTTGATGAGCTTGTTGGTAGACTGAGACACTTTTTTGCCTTGCAACAATGCGGAACATTCTCGCACAAGAAGATATTTTCAACCATCGGGTTGTGTACTATCCATGATCTGCAAACATCAGAGAAAGGCAGAGATGGAATGCATGTAAAAATAGGATAATATATTTATGAACTCATAGTTGATCACTTTTAATTTCTTAATCCTTTCCGTACTGCTTTTCTGAAAATCCCATTAATTCAGTAATGTGTAAAATGGAATGAAAATGTCTGTTTTTAGTAAAAAAAAAGTTGCGTGAGAAAGTCCGCTAAGAGAAATATGTTTTAATCTGAATTATTATGTATTACTCAGGCTGTTCAAAGTCAGCTGAGTTTTGTTTGACAAACCAACTGAGGAATAAAAGAAATATTTTTGAGGAATGGCTAACAATTCGTACGTTTTTCAGGAATTATGAATATTTTTGATGTACGAGGAATAAATTTGAAGAATGAGTAATATTTTTGAGGAACTATGGATATTTTTAATGATTGGGGGATATTTTTGATGAATGAGGGATATTTTTGAGGAATGAGGAATATTTCTACGAAATGTTTATGAAGAATGAGGAATTTTTTTTAGGAATGTATAACTAGAGGGATAATGGGGACTTTGGCTCATCGGGACCTGGGACCAGAGCATCGGAGCTGTTAGTTCTGTCGTTCCGATCGGCCGGCGGACATCTTGAATCCATGTGACCTTGACCCTTATTTTGGCCTTGGTGACCTTTGAAGTTGAAAACCAAAAATATCCCAAAAATACCAAAGTTCAAAAATCCCAAAAAATTATAAAAAATTATAAAAAAATTATTTTGAAAAATTTGTTAAAATTATTTTTAATCATAATATTTGTTTTAACTTACATTCGCAGAGTTTTATCTCGATCCCCACCACCCCTCACCAATTATAATTCTACTGTGTGCAGTCATCTTGGTNCAAAAATATCCCAAAAATACCAAAGTTCAAAAATCCCAAAAAATTATAAAAAATTATAAAAAAATTACTTTGAAAAATTTGTTAAAATTATTTTTAATCATAATATTTGTTTTAACTTACATTCGCAGAGTTTTATCTCGATCCCCACCACCCCTCACCAATTATAATTCTACTGTGTGCAGTCATCTTGGTTTGTCGTTATTCATTTCATTATACATTACTGGCAGACTGCATCTTTGTATTTTTGTCTGTCAATTGTTTATACATTGCTGGAAGGCGCCATCTTGGTTTTTCGTTGGTCATTTGTTTAGACATTGTTGGAGGACGCCATCTTGGTTTTTGATTGTCATTTATTTATACATTACTGGAGGACACCATCTTGGTCTTTCGTTTGTCATTTGTCTATACATTGCTGGCGGACGCCATCTTGGTTTATTCATTCATAATTTGTTTATACATTGCTGAAGGATACCATCTTGGTTTTTCGTTTGTCATTTGTTTATACATTTCTGGTGGACGCTGACTTGGTTTTACGTTTTTCATTTGTTTACACATTGCTGGAGGATGCCATCTTTGTTTTCATTTGTCATTTATTTATACACTGGTAGAGGATGCCGTCTTAGTTTATTCGTTTCTTATTTGTTTATATATTGTTGGAGAATGCCATCTTGTTTTTTGTTTGTCATTTGTAAATACATTGCTGGTGGATGCCATCTTGNTTTATATATTGTTGGAGAATGCCATCTTGTTTTTTGTTTGTCATTTGTAAATACATTGCTGGTGGATGCCATCTTGTTTCTTCGTTTGTCATTTGTTTAGACATAACTGAGGACGCCATCTTGGAGTCGTGGAAGGCGTGTTGTTTGGATAGGTATTTCTGCTACAGATCATTATAAAACTGTCTACAGAACTATGCCTCCACAACGAGAGCACGTATTCGTAGGTAATTTGCACATGTTTTACTCGAAGGGGAAAAACATCGCCGTTTACTCTAAAATTAAACACTCCATCAATAAAATTTACTATAGGTATGGCCAAACACAGCATTGTAAAACCCACCCCGTTGAACGAAAGAAAGGTATTCGAATCAAAAGGGAAGATATCAAAAACACTGTAAAAACCTCATACTGGAATTACGTGTCACGAAAAATAAGAATACAAAGAGCATGTTTCGGGGTAAAAATATCGAAAAATCAATCTCTGAGTGACCCTTCCTCTCTAAATAAAATGCTTGCCTCCCTCAGCAAAAAATTTATTTAAAATTCATGTTGGATATAATCATGTGTCATGTACGGATGCGATATGTAGCTTTCGATAAAGTAATCATGGATCGTAAAACCCAAAAAGAGAGTTAAAACCAATTCGCTACCCATCACACTATGCGATATGCAAAGTTAAGGATCCCATGCATTCGCCCTCACCAAGTCATAGACGCTCATAATTAAAAAACATTTCCTCTCAAGTTTAAAATCTGTATATTAGGAAATTTAGGCAGAGGAAAAAAATTTACATGTGGTTACTCCACGTGCAACGATATTTCAAGCTCAGTGTCAGCATATACATTTCTTTATACATGCAAATAACGTACGTATAGAAAGTTTGCGGGGGTAAAAAAATATTTACTCGAGGAGATTCTAGCGTTAAGGTACGCCTACAACAAGTACAAAATCATTAAAAAAAAAACAGTTACCTTGGGCAAACAAATTGTCATATTTTCATAGATTCGCGTGCGCTTGGTCCATTACGATATATCTCTGATCCGCGGTAAAACACCCACACCCTACCCTTTCAGTGTCCCTCAACACTGCAACGTGACTTTAACGGAATGAAAAGTGGCATGCGCACATGAGTATGTATATGTGCGGTCTCTAATCCAGCGGGTGGCAATAGTATTCACTTTTTATGAATTACGTGAACTAACACATAGTTTTATTCCCGATATGCTAGTCCACCATGCAGATTTATACCACAATACGATTCCTAACAAAGATACGCACATACAACTCTCATTCACCACCCTTCAACCTCGTCGAGACACTTAAGGAATGACTTCACAAGTGCGAAAAAAAATTAGACCATATTGCAGCCAATGCATTACGGTGGCCATGAAATTTTACAGTTATGATATCCCTTTCGAATGTAGAAAATGTATTCTATGAACTAAGTTTTTGTAAATAAATTAACAATTGAAGTCTTCCTTTGATATGTTTCGTATAAAAACTCAAGTGTGAATTTTTTTATTAACTGCGGTGAAACCAAAGATATATATGTAATGCTGTGAAACCAAGATATTAAAAAAATGATACATTCTCCAATTGCTCATACGTCAAACACAANGATATATATGTAATGCTGTGAAACCAAGATATTAAAAAAATGATACATTCTCCAATTGCTCATACGTCAAACACAAACTCACACACACACCTACACACACAGAGTCTGAAATATATCCAATTGCAGGAGAGACTGAGAGACGCATTAAANCAAACTCACACACACACCTACACACACAGAGTCTGAAATATATCCAATTGCAGGAGAGACTGAGAGACGCATTAAAAAATTATTAAGACAAAAGCTTACTAAAAGAAGTGGATTCGAGTGCCATTACAGAAGTAAACGAGAGACACGTGCAGTCGTAATCTGAGCTCCCGCACACGGCCAGCCGCGCTGCGCCAGGTGTTGGATTGGACTTGGCCCTAGCACAGTGACCGCCGGAGAGCTGAGTGATGGTCGCGCGGAAGTGGAGAGGGTTTGGCCGCTGAGGGGTGGAGAAGTTGCTCACACACGCCGACTTCAATCCACAGGATAATAAACGCAGATATCTGCATGCACAAGTCGAAACCAGGGGAGACCCATGTTCAAGAGAACTCGGGTTCGATACTCGACTCGTTCGGCCGGAAATTATATTTTAAAAATCACTCTCGGCGATTGCCAGGATGGTTTCTTGGTTTAGTCCTTACTTGTTCCCGCTTGCCCTACCAACTCGCCCCATCTCGAAATAGTATAAAATTTACTTGGATTATTGTTTTAGCTTGCACACCTCCAATAAAAAGTATACTAATGTCAGCCAAACCATTTCATCTTCTGTGCTGTGTGTGACGTCACCAGCAGTTATGCTTTTCAGAGTGGAAACCTGTGCTCAGTGCACAGTGGTGCCATATTGCGCGGACGTTTTCTTTGGCTGTGGCGTTTGGAATACCGTTTATAAGTTGGCGGCCAATTTGAGCCGGAGAAAAATACGCCGTTTTCAGCTAAGGTTACTAAGTTACTCTTGTATTTATTTCACTATTTATTTCACCATCGGGCTTTCAGAATCACAAGTCATCTACGTTTAGAGGACGGAAAAAAACGCAACACGTAATGCAGGCAAATGTGTACGTTTAACTTAAAATAATAATCGCTATATTCAGCACAAAAATTTATATGGTATCAGCGATTCCTTGCATATTTCGGGCATACCGAGATAACATTTTGCATTTTACAGGTATTTAAAGCTACAAATTCACACACGATTCGTTGTTGGCCCGTTTGATAACTCAAGGAATATATACCGAATCTGGTCATTATTATTCTCTTCGTAATCCAACGAACGTGTCCGTTTATCGGCTAATGAATATACTTATAAATATTTCCACGCCTACGTACACAGTGATCAATTAATGCTAAACCGTTTAGGGGGGAAAATTTAACAGAATATTCGACTCGCTCACATCTGAAAATACGAGTGTAAACCTCATTTTATTAATAAAATATTTAACCCTTGTTGCGACGCGAAAACTGATTATATTTTTGCATGGATTTGATATATACACACACAGGTGCATAAAACTAAATTAAGGTAAGAGAAAACAGGCCACCCATTACAGAAATAGGAAAAGTATCCCTGTAACGAACTAAAGATAATACACTTCATGCACTGAACAGTGCTACATATTTATATTTGCGAATCGAAGCGATATTCCGAGGAGAAAAAACCTTAACATTTTAAGTTGCATTAATCTTGAACCTTCAGAGGAAACGTCTACGGTTACACCCAAAATATGCGGCCATTAAAAAAAAAAAATAATAATTGTAGTCACTTAATATAATTTTTTTTATTACAAATTACGCTTCATAATATTAGAGCTAAATACCGACTCTAAAATAGTCCCTAGTTCGTTATGAACCTGTAGAGAACCATATGCATGTTGGCAACGTTACAGGCCAGGTATGCCAGTGTATTACATAGACATTGGAACGATAAAATTGTAAGAGATCAGAAGCTAGAGCTAAATCACCCATTATCGGTGTTCATTTTTGCGACAAATTTGTGCCACTCCATCATGCCCAATAAGCACTCTGATGCTAGCTAACATACTTGCGCTCTATCAGCCTCTCGTGATGCCACGAAGATACAAAATATCGTATCATGCAAGTACATGGGCAATAGATTCACAAAAAACTATTAAAAATACTCAACGATGACCTTCTCCTCGATGTCTCATAAGAGAGGGGCCGCAGTGACGCAGCGGCTAGAGCTCTCGCATCCCATCCCGAGTACGCACACAGCTTCCTTCATTTTGTTCACACTTCTTCGCACAGGAGGTCTTCCACACCAGCCCATTCTTCACTCGCCTCTTCACCCCAGCACAATGAGACAGGTTCGATTCCCTGATTTTCACCCTTTGATTTCTCAAAAACATTCCTCAAAAGCGTTCCTTAATCCTCAAAACTATTCCTCATTCCTAAAAATATTCCTCAATAACATTCCTTCTTCCTCAATTACATTCCTTCCTCAGTTCGTTTGTTTGTCAAACAAATTCAACTGATATAAACAGCCCAAAAGAGGCTTAACACTCCAGATTAAATCTCATTCTCCTTAGCGCACTTTCCAAGGAATTTTTACTTCAAATAGACTCTTTTGTTTGGTTTTATACAAATCTGAAATAATTACTTTCTCGGAAAAGCAGTAGGGTAAGGTTCAATAAATTAAAAAGAACACAAATAATAGTAATTTTTGCCCCCTTCGAGTTAAAAATGTGCAAATATCCTTCGAATACGCGCTCTCGTTGTGGAGGCATAGTTCTGTAGACAGTGATGGAATGTAGTTTCGGCCTCCACAAAACCATTGGCATTAACCAACACAGACCCATCCTACAATTCTTGGGCGTGATAATTGCTGGCACGACACTGGCATCCTGAAGCCTTGGTTTTGTGGGAAGTACACTCGTACGCTGCTGAGAAGGAGACTGTACCCGACAGATTTTGGCAGGTGGAGGTCCTACAGCTACGCAGGTTTTTGCATACCTCTGCAAGTTATCACGCCTAACAAATGCCATGCCACATGTTACATGCTTATATGTCATTTGATCTCCATTTTTCGAACATTCATACTTTNACGCCTAACAAATGCCATGCCACATGTTACATGCTTATATGTCATTTGATCTCCATTTTTCGAACATTCATACTTTTCGTGTCTTCGAACAAATTTGGTGAATGCAAACGAAATGTTACAGTAGCGTCACGAGTACTGAGGTAACACCTTTGCAAACTAGACACGTGGTTAACACATAAATTTAAAAAAAAGCTATGTCCAAGCATCGTATTTTATGAGGTTACCTATTACTCTAGAGACTAGCATGCCCGAACCGATACTCCAAATTTGAGCAGATTTGTAACTTCACGGAAAAATATATCCGTATTCCGTGCACGCTCTATAATATCCGACGACCTGATTGAATGAAATATATGAACTTACTAGTCAGAATGCTAAAAGACGAGGGGTGAGAAAGTGATCTGTCACCTCTGGCATCAGACGTGAAACTGTGCCGAATGTCGAAATTTTTCCTAATGTATACTTTTCCCACAATAGCACGTTCTGGCGGACAATACTGAAAACAAGAGCGGTAGTGGTAAAGGATTAAGCGATGGTGAATAACTGGCCGGACCAAAGCGTTGGAGTGAGGGGTAACAGAATAAATACTAACTTAATTACCATTAAAACGAAAAATGATTTTTGATCCGTCTTACTAAAAGTTTTTAATGCAAAAAAATATTGATTTAATAAATTATGCATAAAGGTATGCCACTGATTGGAAAAAAATATTTTATAATAGGATGGAAAATTACAGGTTTGTTTCATGTCGTTGAAACTAATGTGAGTGCTGACAGCTCACTTTGCGGATGAATCGTCAGAATAAGCGTGTACAGACAGCAAGCTTTGCAGTGAAATCGCGAAATCAACGCTACTTACGTGTTGAAAATAGAATCCAGTATGTAGGTCGTCGACAGCACCATTTATACTTGATAAATATAAACAAATATGACTGCCACCTGGTGGCTAAATAAGAAGGTCGACCGATGACGAAATCAGTAATTAATACACTAGTGCCACCTTCATTGTATATGTTGCAATGGTAACTTCAATTAACAATAAATAAAAAATTGCTTTTTATTATCAGTTTTAAAGTTTGTAATAAATAACATATATTTAATAAATGATGCATGCAGTCAGAGTCCCACATCATTCATGTAGGTATACACTTGATTGAAAAAATATATATATTTCTTAATGAATAGAAAATAACATACTTTCCTATGCCTATAAATATAAGTGCCGACAGCTCGCCTGGCGGATGAATCAAGAATTAACCCCACATATGTATTGAAAATAGAATTCAACATGGAGGGCACCGACAGCATTACCAATTCTTTAAAAACATAAAATAATAGATTTACCACCTTGTGGTTAAATCGCCTGGTGGGTAAATGGATAACTAATACACTAGCACCACCTAGGTGATGTAAACATATTAAATCCAAGTGGATGTTCTGAGCAATGTATAATTAAATGAAAAACAAAAAACAAGATGGTGTCATCCAGCAATGTATTAATAAATTAAAAACGAAAACCAATATGGCGTCATCCAGAAATGTATAAACAAATGACAAACGAAAGACCAAGATGGTGTCCTCCAGTAATATATAAATAAATGACAAACAAAAACCAAGATGGCGTCCTCCAACAATGTCTAAACAAATGACCAACGAAAAAACCAAGATGGCGCCTTCCAGCAATGTATAAACAATTTACAGACAAAAACACAAAGATGTAGTCTGCCAGCAATGTATAAAGGAAAAAATCAAGATGGCATTCCCAGCGATGTATGAACAAATGGCATTCGAAAATGCCAAGATGGCACCTGCCAGCAATATGTACACAAATGACAAATGAAAAACCAAGATGTCTGCAACTATAGAATGAGTATTAGCGTGGGGTGGTGGGTGCAAGGGAGAACCTGTGGAATTGTAAATTTTTTTAAAAATATTTTAATAATTTTTTTTTAATTTTTGGATATTCCTTTTTTATTTTTTTATTTTTTTATTTTTGTAATTTTTGAGTTGTTAAGGATAAAGGTCACTGGGACCAAGGTCTGGGTTGAGGTCACCTGGATCTAAGATGGCCGCTGGCCGACCGAAATGACAGAGCACGAGCAACTACTATGCTCCTGTCCCAGGCCCCGATGTGCCGAAGTCCCCTCAATCCCTCTACTTGTATATTTTTCAGGAATAAAGGCAATTTTCAGGAGTAGTTTTGTGGAATGAAAAATATTTTTTGAGGAATATTTTTGAAAACCGGGGAACATTTTTGAGGAATAAGAAGAATATTTAAGGGATGTTTTTTAAGAATGGCGATTATTTTTATGGATGTTTTTGAGAAACTCGGAACACTTTTGAGGGACGTGAGATATTTTTGAGGAATGTTTTTAAGGAATCTTTACTAATATTATGAATGCAAAAGTGTGTTTGTTTGTCCTTTCACGTCGCAACGGAGCAACGGATCGACGTGATTTTTTGCAAAGATATAGTTGGAGGGACGGGAAGTGACACAGGCAACTTTTTATCCCGAGAAAATATCTCATTCCCTCGGGAAAATTGTTATTGGAAAATGAAAAGTTACTCAAACGGAATAACAATGCAACACCAACAATGCAATGTCAACAATGCAATGTCACAACCGAGCAACAGATCGATGCAATTTCTTGCACAGAAATAGTTGGAGGGCTGAAACACCGAACGGTGAGCAGGCACTTGCTCTGGTAGTGTCCTGGCAAGACACTAGGAGTCCGGGTAGTGCTCTGGCCAGACCAGACGCTTGGTAATCTGAGTACGAGGGTCTCAGGCCTTGTGGAAGGGTGCTCCTGGTGGAGCTTGTGTATCAAATCGGGGCTTGGGACTTGGTTACCTCAGGTGAATAGCTGGGACACCTGCGTTGACAGGGCGTGATCCCTCTTCCCTGCCGAGTGGGCGGCCGAAGCGCGGTAAAGCCGAAAGGCTAAGAGCGCTACGTAAAAATAACAAAAGTATGGCCGAAAGGCTGTATGCTTGCTTATACCTGTCACACACTCGCCGAGAGACGTGTGCAGAATCGCGAATGTCCAAAAGAAAGTCAATGCGGATTAGCCACAGCAAACGGAAGAAAACTGGTAGCAAATTACGTAACCAGCACGTGTCTCAAATAATAACTGTATGCATTGAAATATCAGAGACTTCGGTGAGCTCCAACATTGTGGACTATAGACTCTGCAAGTGGAGGTCTTGTAAGCAGTTGCCTTCACTTGAAAGCACCAGATATTTATGTAACCTCAACAACCCAGGGAGTCTGGTATTTGTCTCTGAATGACCTCAATGAGTGGCTGAACGTTAAGGAGGACTTTAAAAGTACATGTTAGAGTGAGATGTCAGCCTGCAGTGTTTACACTCACCAGTTCACTCAAGGCATCGCTGTTCCTCAACTGTATGCCCACACTCTCGTTCATAATGTCTGCTAATTTCTCGAAGGTCCGGCTGACTCCTTGCATAGCTTCAGTAAGTGTTGCCTCATGTAGTTCCACCTGTGAACAGAGCGTCAACTATTACAGCTTTCATCTGGCTGGCCATAATGGCGTATGGAAGTGACAGTTACTTTTATCAGCAGCAGATATTTTACAGCAAATATAATAATAATGTGTTACGTCTCATTTGGCGTGTTCATCATTGATACTTTCTGAAATATTATTTGAATAGCTTTGATGGTGTTTAATTCAGACTGTAAAAACAACATTATCCTAGAAATTTAAGTTTATCCTTTCATAATTTAGGCGAATCGTACCATCAATGTCACATGATATCGACATTTTTCCAAAGTTGTGAATGACAGAGTAAAGTCAAAAAAGTAATTTTGGGAGCAACAAAAACTGTTAGAGTAAAAATGTATGTTAGAGTAGAAAAACTGCTGCGTACAACTCATCAAAATGACTTAGGCAATACAACTTTAGCATGTAATTCGAGAAATACAACCTTCTGCGTCGATACTGCTTCCATTTATTGCTAGTACTGAGATTAGACTAAATGTGTTTGGTGCGTGTGACGAGGGTCATAATGTTAACGGTAAGCCGCACATAACGACTGCAGTTTGTGACCTGTGTGCATACTGGCGAGCTCGGCGTTATCTGAGTCATGACGTGTCATGAAGAGAGCAGCTGTCCTGCCCCGGTCTTGTTCTCGCGCCAGTTGCCTGCTGGGTTCTGAATGTATGTGGATTGCCTACCTCTCCACTGCATCCTTGCGCGGCAGTAGCTATAAGAATTGACAGTGCCAGCCATCCCTTGTAGAACTTGGTCATCTCAGGTTGATCCTGTAACATATCACATACACTCACAATAACACTCTCCGCCCAAACACCTCGCATCAAACAGCCTGCATGCGCGGACAATTTCCACTGTCTTCTTCGCTTTTATGCATTTTGCTTTTTTAATCAACTGCGAACCTATCGTTTTTAATTTTACGTATATTGTAAAGCTTTAAATTACTTCCTAAATGTTGTTATGATTTTATGTTTCTATTGCTTATTTCGTGATGTAAAATATCGCATTGAGAACAACGTTATGAAAAAAAAATAAGGATGTCCGTTGCAGGAATATCGTAAGAAACTTGTCTCAAGACGTAAATGCACGCTGAAGTCATATGGCGTACATTTCATGAAAGTAAAAACTCGCAGGTGAAAAGTTGCAATTAATTATGGGGATTTTGCAGTTGCAAAGAGAATATAATTACCCATGAATTTTGGTACACAGATAAAATTGACCAGAGAATATAAAATTAAAATCTATTTATTTAAATTACAGTGAGCACAGTCTCACTCTATCGCTTGGAAGTAAATATGTTGTAAAAATATATTGGACAATAGAGAAATATTTTAATATAAACACGTTTTATTGGGAGAAAATATTTTCGTGGACTGATGTCTTTTCAAATACCAAGCTCTAGGAGCCTGTGCAGACTGCTTGTCCTCTTGATTTATTTCATTTGTGGACATTATATCCATTATTAACACGCTTTAAAATAAGTTTCCTAAGCTAAACTTAAATGAGTATTTATTTACCAAAATCATTACAATTTGTACTTGTAGATTACTCTCCTTGGATGAGTGAGTCAAGGAAGAGGTTTGGGCGACTCCTAATATCGAGGTCTTGAGAGCCGATGCTTGGATGAGATTACTAATAATAAATGTTCTGTGCTATACAATGTCTCCTAAGCTTGAAGTCAATTGCAGACAATGTCCTATTTCGTGACTTGTGTAAACAGCTTATCACTTTAAGGTTTTCACTCGTAGTTACTAAAATTTATGAAACGCCATTACAATTATTTCTCATATTACAAGATTTTTCACTTTTACCTAATATTACTATGAAAAATGGCCTTGAAATATAGGAACAACTTCCAACAACGAAATACAACTCTTGTAGGTAAGTTTCACAAGAAAAATGTGTAGCTTCACAGAATAATAGGCAAAATATTTTTTCCCCCGAGTAATTTATTTCAACCTCTAGTATTACGTCGCAATTTTTAATGAATAGACGCAGTTTTTTCTTCCTTGTCTCCTCAGCTGCCTTGGTTAAACATATGTTAAACACGTAACAGACAAAACATAACAGTTAATTTGATTTAATACATTTAGCAGAATGTATAGTATTAGAATAAAATACAATCACCCCAAGGCAATATTTATATTTAAAAATGGTTATCCTGGTTACTCCCGTTAAGATAAAACCCCATCAAAACCAAAAAATATTTAAGACATTTAGGGGCCGCAGTGGTGTTGTGGTTAGACGACTCGCATCCCACCTAGGTGAACCGTGTTTGATTTCCGGCGGGATTGCTCCTGGATTTTCGCATGTGGGGACCGTGCCGTACGATGCCGCTAGTCGGCCGGTTTTCTCGGGGATCTTCCGTTTCCCCACCCTTGCATTCCGGCGCTGCTCCATGCTCACCTCACTTCAATCTGATCAGCTCTCAAGACCTCGATGTTAGGAGCCACCCAAATCTCTCCAATCCATTTTAAAACATATACCGGGTCCAGTCATATACATACAATAGAGATTTGCTAGTCATTACTGTAGTTCAAGAGGAAAATTTATAATCAAAATCTGATAGATTTGTATTACACTTATTTACGTGTGTTCGTCAAGACATAAAATATTTCGAACAAATGTGTTCAGTAATAACATTTGCTCGAGAATGCATACGAATTCAAAATATGCATTAGTTTTTTTATAAAATTGTTATGGGACAAACGGGCATTTTACTGAAAAGTAAAACCTTGTAATTAAAATAAATAAGGTAATAATGAAATATTACGGAAAACCCATTTTGAAAAATAATTTATATACATAGATGTATACTAAGGCCCACTTCCCACAAAACTGACATTGTTACAATACTTGCAAGAAGTTACTGATTACTTATGAGCCTACTTTACTCTACTTGGATGTAAATAAATTTTATTAAAGTTCTTAAAAGCTTTGATGGTAGATAGACATTGACGTCTCATTGACAGCAATATCATTAGAGATGAAACTAGAAACATGTCAAAGAGTACGAAGACAATTAAAATACACGAGTTATTTACCCGGGATTTGAATTCAGAAACACTCGTAAAATTAATCTAGCTTGCAATTAACTGCATCACAGAGGTAGGATTCGCAGCATCAACTTCGAATGTAATCAGTCTAATGTTTTGAATGATAGGGTGCACTAAACTGAAATATTTAGTTGGCCATCATTTTGAAAATAAATGTCTGAGCCACTAAAACACATAATTTTACATGCCTACCATAACGCTACTTGTGTGAAAAATTTGATGGAAATCGGTTGATTGGTCTCCGAGATATGGCATAAAAACATTATTTTCTTAAATAAGTCTAGCTTACAAAATTGATTTAAAAAAGGTCCTGTGCGATGTTTGTAATAGATAATGTTATCCCAAAAAAGTTTCAAAGAAATTGTTAAAATGTTAAATTAATATGCCAAACATATGAAAATATTTATATGGCTACCATTTTTAAAATCATTGCCTGACCCCATTTAAATCATGTAACTACACTTGGCCTTCTGTAGGTAAGCAACATTTTGTGGAAATTATTCGAATTATTCAGCAAATATGACAAAATGTTCAGTTTACTCACCAGACAGTACTATGCAAAAAAAAATCCCGAAAAGGATGATCTCTGTATGTAAATCGATTGATTTATCCTCGAGATATGGCATGAAACCTCCATTGATCATGTGATGATCTTTATAAATGGAGGGCAAAAAGTTTATATATTAAGCACATTCTATTATTATCATAGATAAAATATACAAATTTTAATCTGTTACATAGTTTCATAGATATAGCACAGTAAGTTAAAATGTTTGTATATGCACCATTCAGAAAATAAGAGACTTACAAACTTAAAACATAAGTTAATATAACCTACCACAGTACTACTTCTTCACCAAATTTAAAAAACCTCGGTTGTTGTTTCCCGAGATATGACATAAATTTGGCTGTTCTTTTTTTTTGGAAATCACATAATTTCAGTTATTCAAGTAATCCCATTTTACAAAATTGCGGAAAAATAGAGATATTTTATATACACATTTGTTTGTTGCAATATATACATCCATCATACAACGTTTCGTTGGAATTAATTACATGGTATCGAAGATATAACATACAAAACTAACATAGCTATATAGCCGCCATTTACATAATAAGTGTTAACATAACTTAAACATATTAGATAATGATAACCTACTACAGTACTATTTGTTAGACATATTTGGTAGGAATCAGAAAATTGTTTCCCAAGATATTACATAAAATTTTTGTATATTAGTGTGGCACTATCTTATAAAATGGAGGATAAAAGAGGCTCCGTGCAACGACATTTGGTATTCGTTATATAAACTCCCAGTATTCAAAGTTAAGTTGGTATTGATTCAAAGTTTTCGGAGGTATAGCACACTATGCTGAAATATCTAGATGACTGCCATTTTGAAGATATGTGTCTGACATACTTGAAACATATTTGTACATATCAACTGCGGCAGTACTACTTGATTGCNTATGTGTCTGACATACTTGAAACATATTTGTACATATCAACTGCGGCAGTACTACTTGATTGCCAAATTAGGCATTAATCGGTCAATTATTTCCCGAGAAATTACAAAAAAAAACTTGATTAATAAATGTAGCGCTATTTTACAAAATGGCCAACAAAAGGTTTTCTTTTCTTTTTACGACTGTAATAGATACTGCCAGCGTACAAAATTTGGTTTAAATGCGTCAAACGGTATGTTAATTATATCAAATAAATTTTAAATATTGGTATGGCCTTCATTTTGAAAATAAGTGCCTAATAAATTCTAATTAGTCATATTTACCTGGCCTGTCATAGAAAATAGGTTGAGTAGTTTTAGAGATATGTGGAGCTGGCTTCGAAAGTGGCATACCTACAACAATATTCACATATGAATTTAATGCTTACAACTTGAGCTGTCAGTATACAAAATGTGGTTAAAATTGGTTGAATGGTTTCCGAGATATGACATATCACCCTTAATTTTAAAATGGAGGCAATTTTTAAGGTAGGAGACCAGTATGGTTGAAAACTATAAAAGTCAGGTCTCCTTACTCAGTACTATATGTGTTTCGAGTTTGGTGAAATTCGGTTCACGCGTTCAAGAATTGAAGGGTTTTGGGGGAATACCCACACGCACCAAAACACATGCAGACACACACTCATACACACACAGTCACACATACAGGAAAGTCATCTCATAAGACTTTGTTTAATATTTAATTCTTAAGAATATTTGTGGGTGCCGGTACATAAGAAGCCGGGCTATGACGAATACTTAAACGTTATTACGAAGATAAGTGCAATTACGTTTTATTCACTGAAGATCGGTTTTCGGTAAAATACTTTTTCCGATAGAAAAAATTAATTATGTAAATAAAATACAATGAAAATCTCCTATATATCTATACAATCACTCATCTTTATAGTTATGTAAATATTTTCTTTAATTAAGCCATGAGAGTAATGACTTCATCAATCATTGCTGTTCAAAACAAATGACTTGGAGATAATATGACCTAAATTTCAGCTAAATCCAGGGAATTTCTATTAACTATACATTATTAGCCATATAACCAACATAATAAGCCCCAAATTTTAAATATGATATTAATACATATTTCATTAATTTCCAATACCTTATTACGTGCAATATTCCATATTTTTTCAGTACAATAGCATTCTTATTATATGATAATAATTTTATGTTTCAAATTGCATTTCTCGAAACATTTTGAATGATTATTATTTCATAATCTGAAAAAGGTGCACTCTTCATTTGCGATCTGCTTAACCCTTAAGTGGTAACATTGAAGTGCGTGGATACAAAGGTTATCAATCGATAATTCTTATTATCATCACATTCCAGGAAAGGAACATTTATTCGGTTAGAATATATATTCCGCAATAAAAGGAAGATTTTGGTGGATATCCTTTTTCGAATCTAAGGTTGCAGGTTATTGTTTATATTAAACATTACCTACCCTAAATTTATTTATTGTTAGGGCTTGGCACTTTTTAATAAGCCACAATTCTTAAAATAATAATACAAGGTGTAAATTTTAAACCAATGAATTGAAGGATTCACACAGAAAATTAGACATATTGCAAGATT
>NQII01002299.1:0-28758 GCA_002778355.1 Clitarchus hookeri
TGTGTTCTTATTTTCCGGTATGTATAAAATACACATTCATTGTAGTGAAATTACATTTGTGATGTATTTTCTTGCGGTGTAAAAAAAAATGCAAATGTTACAGTTTCCTTTTTGCTACATAGTAACTGTAATTTGACAACATTCAATGTGTAATATTCAGGAGAGTTTACATTATATTTAAAAAAAATTTAGAATAATTTTACTAAGACGCAGAGTAAAAATAATTTAAATTAGACATTTTTAAAAATCACCGAATTTTGTGGAGGCACTGCTTCGACATATATTGGGGAAAAATCAAACCATTTTTACACAATTTATCAGTGTAATATTTTCCAATATTACACATCTATTGAAAATTTAATTGCACTCGCCGTATAAATACTGCATAATCAAAAATGAAAAATTCATTTATAAAAAAAATGGTATGCCTAAAGGACGCATATTTAGTCTCATTAAATGTACTTATTTATATTTTGATAAGGTACATAAGAAACACACAAATAAAAACTTAAATTTAACACTCAAACTGGGAACCATAGTTATTGTTACCTTTTATTTACAAATATGAACACCTTTTTAAATACCTATGAGTTTGTGATCTATGGTGAAAGAAATACTAACAATAGCCAATACCACTAATAGCATTCAGAACAACGATACACCACATTACAAATATATTAATCATCTTTTGAATTCTTTTAGCGAGGAGAGAATAGAAATTATTCTCTTATTCTAAAGAAATGATAGGTAAAAGAAAAAATATAGGGAAGCTGTGACATTAGATATTTTATCAAAGCAGGGAGAGACTAAAACGAGTGACAAAAAATGTGACGGGAAGCGGAAGGAAAACGCTGATTATAAGACAGCTTCGAAAAGTGAAGTACTGTGCGGTTATTTTGAGAAAATATGGAATCACAGCCTTATTACTCCTCGTGTCGTCCCTCCCCTCCGGCCACTTTACCCCTCTCTCGCCGGCTGGCAGTATTTTGATCTCCAGAGTAGATCTTGCCGCCGAGTGCCATGTTACAGTCAGCCGCTCGCAGTCGCCTAGTAGGCCGGCGCGCTGGGTGTGCGACTGCTGGGCTGTCGACATGCCGACGCGAAGTCGCGCCAGCGCACTGCTCTTCAGATAACGCTCTCCAAGGTGGCCGAGCGATTGGCTATGTGGGTGATATCGCATTTCGCTGAGCACCTGTCTCCGGTGAGGTAAATTTTACTACCACATCCCAAACTTAAATTTAGGATAGCATATTTGACTTCGTAATGCATATGCGGCAATATAAATTGGTGCGTTTGAAGCATTAAGGGTATCTTGGCCGGACATTTGTACTCAAGTTAAATGTTTTCGAAAATATTTGAGGAAAGTAATTCTCGCGTCTACAAGTTTTTCCCCATAGGTAATAATGTAGTCGTAATACATTTTTACGTGAGAAGTATTTGTGTATCTGTGGTTTGCGGTAGCCTGAGCATTACTGAAATAAAGCTATGAAAAATATCATGCCCACAGCTGCAGATGTTTTGAAGTAAACATTGACTATCAAGCCACGTAGAAACAGATGCTGATAAGAAGTAATGTACATTTAAAATTTTTTTTAAATCGTAATGCAGAAACTTGGTGGACACTAAATGGTGAATAAGAGATATAATTAGGCGTTTTATAGTGAGGGATGGAGGTATTAATAAAAATATATATGAACTAAATTTTATTTTAATTTATTCGCACAGCTATTATATACATCATAAATCTATCTATCTCCACTATTACTCTTTTTACTTCTCAGTGTGCGCAATATTTAATGTCTTATTTTAACATAATTAACGCCATTCTTAATGTATCAGTCTAGTTATAGTCAATTAACTCATATTCCTCATTAACACACTTTCAGTCTGTCTGTTGCCATCAACTCGTATATCTTTCACTCACGCACCCAGTCCAAAAGTCCAGCCTGCCTGTCGTACTCGGCACTGCGCTGATGCTCGCTGTCACAGATTTTCCTTCCGCTGGTCACTTCTCTCGCAGCTCGTTTCGTTCGTCTGTCGTCTTTCGCTAAAACTTCAGCCACTCATCTACTCATCAACTGCCGGCCCAAAGGCCCGTCGCACTACTTATATTCTTCTGGTCTTGACCTGGGAAGTTCGACGCACCACGAGTCAAGCTGACAGAATCTAGGGCAGTTAACAACTTGAAATTTCTTCAGATAAACGCATAAACTTAATACAACCAAGGTCAGCAGCGCGCTCCGCAAAAACGATAATCGTTTCTCGGTTTTTGTAACAGATACGCGTTTCCTTGTTTATTGCACATCTGTCATTTAAAACATTCCATTGACTTGCCTCCGCTATAATAAAACTGCTCTGTCCTTCACTTCCACTCGCTCGCGCAGAACAATAGCGCGCTTTATTAACACGTAAATACTAGTAGTTAGATTAATTAAAATGTTTATGATATCTCTATACTAAAAAAAAAGATTTAAGCAGGACTCTCTAAAATGGTCCTTTGACTGTGAAACAGCTATTTGCCTTCTGTGCAAACTTCTTGTCTGGATTTTAAAACCATTTAATTGATATTTAAACGTTTTTTTTTTAATATACTTACCTGAAGGTTTGCAGTACATGTTGTTTATAAGGATTTATCAAGTATTTGCAAACATTTTATCAGGGAAGCGCATAAATATAACAAGACAGCAAATGAAAAAAAAATATTTAATACTTAGATATTCATGTCACGACACTTTTTTTTAAATTTCAATACAAGTTAGGCAATAGGACAATTAAATTACTTACCTGTATCTCTGGATGTTTAATTGGCTACTAAATGCGAAATAAATTGCTTGGTTGACTTTTTTTTTTTCAAATAATCGTATTTGTTTAGGCCTACATATAACGAGCACGAACGGACTCCAAAACAGGCTGGACGGTTATATGACGATGGTCAAAATCGGCTTTTTCTGTTAAATGTTGTTTTTACAGTTATACTACATAATATAAAAGAAATATTTTTCGAAGATTACAATAATCTCAATATATACATATTTATCAAATTCATTATAATGCTCTCTTTATCTTGATTATTTGGGGTTTCACNTACAATAATCTCAATATATACATATTTATCAAATTCATTATAATGCTCTCTTTATCTTGATTATTTGGGGTTTCACTAATGTTATATCTGACGATTTTCGTCACGTAAATATATTTTGATTTGAAAATGATATTAATAATTTTATTTTATATACATTGAGTTTGCAGTAACACATAAGCAATTTTACATNTTTTGATTTGAAAATGATATTAATAATTTTATTTTATATACATTGAGTTTGCAGTAACACATAAGCAATTTTACAAACTTTAATTTTAATTTTTGATCAGTGGTTGACTCAGTATGTTAGTAAATGGCCTCCTGCTACTGGGACCCGTGGATTGACCACATATTACAGCGAGTGGGGATTTTCGTCCAGGGGTTGGTTCTTATAAGGGAAGTTCGATGGAAACTGCCGTGGTGTGGGGGTTATCTCGGGGCACTTACATTTCCTCCCCTATCGTCATGCCGCTCCATCTCCGTCTTCTTCTCATTCCACCCACTCCATTCTTCGGACTAACATGAACGACTGTCTGCCGTCTAATAGGGCAGCCAGCTCCGTTTAGCGCAGCATCCTCTCGGCATAGTGACCCTGCCTCAGGCGTGAACAATACACTGATTTCTATTTCCATATTTATATTTTAGAAGTCCAAGTGTTTTAATTTATTTCATCATAAAATCATGAAATTAATTCTTCATAAGATTTTATATTAATGCTATTCTTAAATGGGTGATATGAAATATTTTCTGTGTAAATAGATTTTTCTGTTAGAGCCAATTAAATATAATTATTGTATTCCCTATATTGACAGAATTTTTTATTAATATTTTGCACACCTATCATTATGAAATTAATAATTATTATTATGCGAGTTCTACTTTTAAATTTACATTAATATCAGCATATCCACTCATTAAAAGAATATATCACCTGAAAGTAGCATCGCAGAGGCACGTAAGTGGGTACAGGCACAGGGCATGGTAGTATGTATACAGAAAACATTACAAATTGCACCACACCAACCATANCACGTAAGTGGGTACAGGCACAGGGCATGGTAGTATGTATACAGAAAACATTACAAATTGCACCACACCAACCATATATATTGCAGGTGACAAAACTAGCACGATGCACTTAATATGGCTTTGGACAACCTGTAGCATGGAGACAGTCAGCGATAAAATCGGTCGTGGAGGCATACACACTTCGGATAATCCATTTTATAGGGGAATCCTGTTACAACTGGCGCAACAGAATCTGCAAGTATATCGTATTTGCTGCTGGCCGAAGATGCCATCCAATCTCATCCCGAACATTCTTGATAGTTGAGAGGTCTGGGGACCTTCCTGGCCAAGGAAGCATGTTGACATCACGAAGGAAGGCCAAGGGGTCCTGTGCGGTGTGAGCCCATTCATTATCCTACTGGATAATGGGATTGTCAAGCTGCACTAGGTTGGGGGTGGGAGCGCACATGGTCGCAGAATTTCCTGGATGTATCGCCATGCCCTCAAGGTTCATTCAATTACGAGAATTAGGGTGCAGGAATCGTAGGAAATGACACCGCACACTATGACACCTCTCTTTGGGGCAGTGTGTTGATCTACAATGAAGCTTGGTTCATTGCGCTGGCCAGGTTGTACGCAGGCTTGAATTCCATGTTCGTCTCTATTCAGAAAGAAATGTGATTCGTCGCTGAACACCACTCGTCACCAATCGAAAAGCTGCCATGTTGTCTCTTCCCGGCAGAAGGTCATATGCTCGGTGATGCTCAGGGTGTAATGGTATACATCATATGTTACGGCACGACGACAGATACTGCTCGGCTAGCTACGTGCATATGGTACTGATTGACACAGGTGTAACCGCAGCTGCCAAGACATGCCCCTGGATGGTGTGAAGTGACGCATAGGGAGAGTTTCCAGCCTGTCACACCATGAAATGATCCTCCATACTGGTGATCCACTGGGGTCGCGCACCTTCGGCCTCACTCAAACTCATCCAGCTGATCAAAGGCTTGTCAAATTCGCAGTTGGGTTATGCAGTATGTTCACTGAACGTGGCGCTGTGACTCACACTGCTCACACTGCCACTTATGCCTTATTCTTTGTCCTACAGCTATTAATGATTGAGGAACATGTATGCCCTCTAATTGCACATTATCGCAAGCAAACTACATTAAACACAAATGGGACACAAGTCTTGCTGTGAAGATACTGTATGGCAACCTGCGTTGTACCCGCGCGATTTGTTCATGATGATCAATTGTTTTGCAAAGAGTGTAATTGGAATATAAATGGTTATTCGACCACAGGAGTCAAGGATTGTCGATTGTGAAGTGGCCCAGTGACCTCGGGCATCGTCCATGTTAGATCCTTTTGACCTTATGATTGACCTTGGGAGACCTNCAAATTCGCAGTTGGGTTATGCAGTATGTTCACTGAACGTGGCGCTGTGACTCACACTGCTCACACTGCCACTTAGGCCTTATTCGGTGTCCTACAGCTATCAATGATTGAGGAACATGTATGCCCTCTAATTGCACATTATGGCAAGCAAACTACATTAAACACAAATGGGACACAAGTCTTGCTGTGAAGATACTGTATGGCAACCTGTGTTGTACCCGCGCGATTTGTTCATGGTGATCGATTGTTTTGCAAAGAGTGTAATTGGAGTATAAATGGTTATTTGACCATAGCAGTCAAGAATTGTCGATTGTGAAGTGGCCCAGTGACCTCGGGCATCGTCCATGTTAGATCCTTTTGACCTTATGATTGACCTTGGGAGACCTCCAGGTGACATTGGTTGACTTACTAATCTTGAGCCCAAAGCTTTTGGAAAAGTACCATTATTTTAAGAATCGAAATTCATTTTAATAACAATGCTATAACATTTTATTTTATCCTCCAGTTTGTTGTCCTTGGTTCGACTACTGGTGNTTTTATCCTCCAGTATGTTGTCCTTGGTTCGACTACTGGCGAGAGCAATAGTTATACGAGATACTTCGACAGTGGCAGTACAAGAGACGAATTATCCAGCTGCAAATATTTACATTTGCAAGTACAGCAATATACACTGGTACATGACGATCTTTCACTAACTTTGTCACTCGACAGTGGATTAAAATAGTTGGCAGGAATTGTTGTGAGTATTATGTTATTGGCTTGCTCTACTTCTGTTCCTGTGTACCTTCTAGAGTCATTATAGTCTTGAGGCATATTGTCAAGATCACATNCATATTGTCAACATCACTTAAATCGGCAGCAATTGTTACTTAAAGCATACAAGCATAGCATTTCCTACTAATGTATTTTTCGTAAAAGTGTGTGTTCATTCATAATTTTCACCAATATTATTACTATATTTTATTTATACAGTCTCGTAGATAGGCCGGCACTGTAAAAAGCCTCTTCATCGTGTTTTCTTGGAACCTATTTCAGATCATCTTTTACATACACAGCATAATTAGCAAATTTTAAAAAGTATTTTCTTTGAAACAGCTGGGACAATCACCAGACCAATAAAATGTCTGTCTTCTGCCCATATNAATCGGCAGCAATTGTTACTTAAAGCATACAAGCATAGCATTTCCTACTAATGTATTTTTCGTAAAAGTGTGTGTTCATTCATAATTTTCACCAATATTATTACTATATTTTATTTATACAGTCTCGTAGATAGGCCGGCACTGTAAAAAGCCTCTTCATCGTGTTTTCTTGGAACCTATTTCAGATCATCTTTTACATACACAGCATAATTAGCAAATTTTAAAAAGTATTTTCTTTGAAACAGCTGGGACAATCACCAGACCAATAAAATGTCTGTCTTCTGCCCATATAGAAGAGTTTACTTTCGCATTCTTTGGCAAGATTCCATTGCTAACCCTCTTTTGCAACATATTCTACACTTTTCATTGGCGCTCTTGTGATAAATCTTCCTATTACACTGATTTCATCCATTTAACCAAGTTTCTCTACCTGCCTTGTAATTTTGTGCCATTAGCTCGCACTATTATTTTTCTCGCTTGTCTTAAGAAGACCCCAACCTGTAGGATTCAAACAACTAACTGCTTATGATACAAAAAAATTTCCTGGTATGTATAACTAAACCACTTCTATAAAAACTAGATGCGAATGTGTGTCCTCACTAAATTCAAGGTCAACGACATTTAAGTTACCATTTGAGACTTTGGTGGCATGATAGTAGCTGCTGAAAACTTAACTTGACAAACAGGTTTGCCTTCTCCTTCTGTACTATCTCAGTCAGGTAGCATTTACGAATTAGGAATGATCTGGTCGTCACACTAACCAGCAAATGAAGGTTCAAAGTGGTTATTCAAATGGTGACATTTATTTACTATATCTACCTGCATGCTATAATCTGAGAGAAAGTTGATGCCAAATACACAATAAAATGGTAATATAGGTTGAACAATGTGAAACTGACATGGATATTTTGTAACTGATATCCATACATATATAAACTGAACACCTGTCATGTTTGGATTATAGTATATTAGTAGTTATAAAATGCCAATTTGAGCACAACCCACTTTTAAATGTTAAAAAGTTAAAAATAACCATACATTTTCAACCCACTTTTAAGTGTTAAAAGGTTAAAAATAACCATACATTTTCAACCCACTTTTAAATGCTAATGAGTTAAAAATAACCATACCTTATGTGAATGCTGATAAGAGCACGCGCCCGTGCAGTGCAAAAAAGTTGCATTGATAAATGCATTTAGAAAAAGGTGCTCTAAGAATTAAAAGCCATACATTTTTTTATTTAAGGGAATGAAAATGTATACTTATAATGCGTTCGTGAAATCAATAAAAAAAATGGACATCAGAATATTTTCATTTGTATTAATTTCTCTATAAGTTTTAATGATTGTTAAGCCATTAAAACTCAATTACCGCTCTGACTTCGAAAAGGTGCTGCAACATAGTCTAATTAAAAGTTCAGATATGCACCTCCAAATTCGACATATTAAATTAGGTGAAACACCTAATTCTTTTTCTAAATCTTTCATTGCACTGTCTATAGAAAAATTATCCATATTTATTATCTTAGAAGAAAATATTTCAAAAGGTTTATAATCAACTTAATGACTCGCCAGGGACCTTTTTTTTATTAATATTACAACCTCATATTGACACCAATAAAACTCCGTTTTGCGGAGAACTCCCCCACCTCACCATTCGGCCGTCCTTTTTTTTAAGTGGTGAGGTAAAGGTTTTTTTTAAGTTCTAGTACCCCCTCTCAGATGGTGTGGCGCCTTCACCATCCGAGATTACCCAGCTATATGTCTGATACAATACTGAATACTGTAGAGAGTATTTATGCTAGGCTTTAAGGGGTAACATATAGTTGCATCTGCTACTCCTAGATCTGCTAAGAGTACGAGCATTTATTTTATTCGTTCAAATTTGGAACGACTTGGTTGATAAACATACAGTGTGGATGCGGACGCCTTCACACCCATGCTGTAAATTTATCCACTCAACCTGGGATTTGAACCCACATACCTTGCGTTAAGAGTCGGACGTCTTACCACTGAGCTAAACTGGCAAGACGCTAGGCGAGGTTCTTCATACAAGTTACATTGCGAATCCCGCCGAATAAATCACGTCCAGAGTGTACACACTGACCTCGACTACATCCTGGTTCACATAGTATGTCACAGATAGCGCGGTCGTTTGTAGATAGCGAGTTTTTATGAGGAAAACTTGTGTCTACACCGACAGAACGAGCACTGTGTATTGAAGTCAGATAGAGATAATGCAATTCAAAACCATTTATTGGTGAAATTTTTTAATATGAAACTTTAATGGTTATTTTTAACCCATTAAAGTTTATATATAGGTACTTCCAACCTAAAAATACATTTTTCTTTAATATAAATATAAGTATCTACGGTGTCATCTCCAAGACCACAGTTCTTTCTGATGAATCAAAATTTATTAACATACCTTCGTCATCCTTAATTTCAACTATTATTTCCTTTACTTGAGTTGTTTGCACAGGAAAAAACAAGGGATAAGCAGGTTCATAGAAGATCGTTTCACCAAATCCAAATGTCGTCCTTGGTTTAAATGTAGCAATTATGCTAGTTTCTCAGTGGTTATATTCATCATGTTTTAATATCATCCCATTAGCTATATTACAGTGTATATTTATTGTTTCAAAGGGAACAAATTTTGGAATTGTATTTCCAAAATGGTACTCATTTGATTTCAGGATTTTATTTTCTGCGAAACACAAAAGTTCTCCTATCAAACCCAATTTTCCAAACTGTAAATCAAACACACATTATAATTTCACTCTGTTTGTTGTCTTATCCAGCTCGAGGGATATGCTATTATTTTCTCCCCCACCCATTGGAACTACGTCAAATGGGGGAATTTTCTTTATAGTTTTTACAAGATCTTTTAAACTGTATTGGCCCACTGGAATTTCAACTGATTTTTCCATACCGCCCAGGTTTTTAAAATAGTCTATTTTTCACAGGGGTAATGTTAGGAGTTAGATATGCAGTATAGAACTGAACTTAAGCCACTGAGTACTCCTCTATCTCTAAAGGATAATGCAGTCTTTTCTTCAACACTGATTTGTTATCTGATAGCTTGAAAACTTAACACATTTATTATTTAAAAAATAATAAATAAATGAATGATCCAAGAAACACGAAGCACATTGACTGGGATATTAAAATAAGAATACCAGACAAAACTGTATTGAACGTCATGGAGAATTAATGCCTAATAATATTAGATGTTTGATAGTGGGCCCTAGTAATTGCGGAAAAACCACACTTATGATAATTAATTTTATATATTCCCCAGGATGGTTGGACTTTGGTACTTTATATGTGTGTTCAAAAAGTTTGAACCAACCTAAATATATAGCTTTAAAGGAAGATACAGAGGTAGCAACAAAATTAATATCTGAACCAATAGCATACTTTTTTCCTACAAATGAAGAAATGGTTACGGTGGATGAATGTTGTAATGACTCTGTTGTCGTTTTTGATGATGTCATACTTGAAAATCAGGACAAAGTAAGAGATTTCTTCACTCGCGGTAGACACAAAGATATTGGTTGTTTCTATTTAGCTCAGACATACTCAAAAGTGCCTAAACAGCTTATAAGAGACAATGCCAATTTTCTTTGCATATTCAGACAAGATGATNGAATTTTAAACATATTCATAGTGATTTAGTTGGTGGCGATATCCCATTTGAGAAATTTAGGGATTCTTGTTGAAAATGTTGGGATAAGGAATATGGTTTTGTTACAATAGACACAACTCGTAAGTTGAATAATGGTAAGTATCGTATTAAAATTAAAGACTTTTAAATCCTTAGATTATTAGCGAATTTTTCTTTGCATTTAATGGAAAAATTTCCTTTAAAAACTAAAAGACTCTGCTCTTTTTTTTACCATAACTATTTCAAAAAACACAACTGTGCCTTCAGATAAACTGAATGTTTTTGGCATTAAAAAAAAATATCTTATCATCAGGCGCAACATTGAAAGCCTTGTGTATGGCGATGCTTTTTAAATTATGGTATAATTTGATAATTCCTTTATAATCCTCTGGTTTCATTATTATCTCATTTACTCTTCCAACTCTCATAAAAATATATTGTGTTTGATTATTACCTAGGTAAAATAATTTGTCCTTTTAACTGTATTTCCCGACTAAACGAATAATTTCAATTCTGTTAGACTGATAGTACTCTTAATTGACCCCATCATTAGGAGCAATAGGATTTCCCATGTTTTTTTAGCCTTTTGTTTTCAAAATTATTATTATTATCTTCTTCCAAATAGGTAAGAAAGGCTTAATCCAAGGATCTTTTATTTCTTGTCAGTGTGGTTATAAAGTCACTGAACTGTGGGTGGGAAACAAAATCATTAGGATTGATCTTCTCAGTAGTTGTACCATTATCCCAGTGTTCTTTAATTTGGTCTTCAATCCAAGAGGTCATTAATGCATTTCCACATATATCCATCGTTTATTAATAATAAAATAATTTTGGAAATTTAAAATTATGTGAAAAGTGATTTAGCACGACACACAAATGGCCACACATTACTTGGTGGAAATTTTGAATTATGCTATCGTTGTAAATAATATTACCCCTGAAATATGCAATCAATTCCCGGGGTGGATCTCCACCAAATGAGAATGAGTCGAAAAAATATTTTTTATTGGATTCTTTCCAGAAGCATACCCAGTGTGTTCCAGAGTTTTTTGAAACATNTCAGTGTGTTCCAGAGTTTTTTGAAATGTCTAGGTTAACAATCCCACATTCCTTATCGAGTGGTGTGTTAGGTAGCTTATCAATCATAAATACACCTCGAAAATGTTAAATGTTTAATTTTTTAACTATTTTATCAATATCAAAGTTACTGAGTGGAGTTACTTTTTTTTTTATTTTTTTTTTTTGCATCCTTTACACCTTTACTTTGTTTTTCCATGGTTAAATTATGTCTATGTTGTTCTTCCAATTCCTGGTTTCTCTTCTTAGCATTAATTACTGATGTAGCGATAGATGAAGCACCTCCTGCCAATGCCCCTAGAGCTCCCAATGCTGCAAAAATCAAATGTAAAAATCCACCCTTGTGAGATGTAAAACCATTTCCAGTCTTCATTTCCTTAGACATTTTCTTAAGTTGTGGAGTTGAGATTGTGATATTCATACTTTTGCCTTCCTTCAATTTCTTGTTTTTGCGTTCCAGTTGGTCTTTCGTCAGGAAAGAATCAATATTCAAACCCTCCAGCTCCTCGCTAGAAACTTGAAATGCGATGTTTTTTACTTTCATTTATTATACCTAATATTTTTAAAATTTTATTTTAATTCCCCAGCCCAGCTTACATTTAATATGCATCGCAGATCCAGTAACACCAACCCACAATCTCTCATTGACATCAGCATCTGGACTTAATAATCTTTTGAATGCCTTTTTTCCAGTTCCTTATCAGCTATGTGTCTTTCAGCTAGATCTTTATGGTGATGATAAGCCATGTCATGCTCCATTGCAGCTTCATGTAATGGATTAACAGGTTTATCACCTCTCTCAAGTCTCTCTTTTATTCTGGTACCTGGGCCTAGGAATTTATAGCCTGGTGCATGCAACTCAAAAGGTAAATATTTTTTATGTTATTGAGTTATCCTTTTCCATGATGCTCCGACTCCCAGAAAGAAGGGGGTATTGTGTTCAACATTTGTATCAGGTATGGTATACCTTTTGGATTATTCACAACAAAGTCACTAAACTTGCTGTTGAGCATATCCATTATTCCGACCTTCTCATTGTAATAGTTATAATTTCCAGCATTATCTTCGCCATAAATAACGAGAAGCCTATCAATGAGCTTCCTAACATCATTCATCCATATATATTCTATGGGATAGACTGTATACATATTTAAACCTGTTCCTGTACGAGGAGAGTAATGGTTTTTCTTTATCATATCGTACACTGGTCTAACGATAGTTTTCCATTTATCGCCCTTGCTTGATTTTGGTGTTCCCGAGTTGGGGTCATTCTTTTGAAAAACTGCATTTGTATCTGTTAGGATATGACTATAGTTTTCATAGTCAGTTGCAGTGTAGTCACTTTCTGATACATCCTTACGAGTTAGCAATTTCAGCAAACCATCAGTTGCAATGTATGTTCGATTTTTTATTATAAGTTGGTCATTGTTAAATATTACCTCACTTTCGCCAATATACCTTTTCCTTCCTTCAGGCCTTAGTCCAAAAACATGATCATCGCAGTTATTAAAAAATTCAGTCACTTTCTCTCCAATAAATGTTGTTCTATAGTTAGTTAACAGTGCAATATCGGTTTTCAAATGCTCCAATGCCTCAATGCCATCGTCATAGCGTTCAATGCCATCGTCACCGGTATCTGCTTTACCAAACAGTTTCCTCTGAAATGAAGTTTCCGTAGGCGTTAGTGGGTAGTCCAAATTATTTACAGCAAATGGAACAAGTTCCTTGATTAGGTTCTTATTCTCGTTTGTTATGTGCTCAAGTTTTTGTCCCAAGTTCTCTATCTCATCTATCAAAGGTTGCTTCTGTCTTTTATTTTTATCATACTCGTCTTTATATAGTCTCTGGAAGGCCTTAAACTGTTCAATTAATTGTTTTCGTCTCTCTATATTAATTTTAGCTTGTTCTTCGGTAATCATTTATTATATGTGTATAAATAAAATGAATATTGATAACTTAAATGTGTACTGTCTCAAGTGTAGGAAGCATACACTAAGTGATAAGGTTTCATATGAACTTACAAAGAATGCAAGAATTAAATGTGTTTGTAGATGTTGTGGTGCCAATAAATAAACTTTCACTGATGGGAGTATAAAAGACGATATTACAAATTTAATTCGTAAACCAACGCGATAAAATTTCCCCAGGAGGGCTGTTCTATCTTTCGGCATCGACGATCTCTGGCAGGCAGACTTGGTTGAGATGGAGTCTGGGTCATTAAAATGTATAAACAGACTTCACAAGGGGTTTAAGTATATGCTGACCGTGATTGATGTTTTTTGCAAGTATGCATGAACAATACCTGTCAAAGATAAAACAGGTGAAAATGTTACTTAAGCATTTAAAAACAATTTTGAATGGCCGCAGTCCTATGCATTTACAAACAGACAAAGGGAAAGAATTTTACCCTAAATCATTTAAGACCTTAATGGTCAATAACAACATAACACACTATTCAACATACAGCGGAAAGAAAGCCAGTGTTGTAGAAATATTTAATAGAACATTGAAGGAGAAAATGTGGAAGATATTTACTGTGCAGGAAAGCTATAAATGGGTGGATATATTGCCTAAATTAATAAGTGAATACAACAACACTGTTCACAGCTTAATCAGGATGAAACCTGCCAATGTAAGCGCAAAGAATGAAAGGTCTATTCTAATGAACATGTACAGCAGAGAAAGAAAAATGGCTAAAGCTCNGATAAAGTCCGTATAAGTAAAAGTAAAGGCCTGTTTGAAAAGGGGTATACACCAAACTGGTCCACTGAAGTATTTAAGGTATGTGAAGTATTGTACACGCACCCCATAACATACCGAATAAAAGATTTGAAAAGTGAGTCCATAAAGGGTATATTTTATGAACCAGAGCTGCTTAAGACCCAGTATGATCAAGACTACTTAGTAGAGAAAGTTTTACAAAGGAAAGGAAATAAGCTGCTTGTTAAATGGTTGGGTTTTGATAGTAGTCATAATTCTTGGGTTGATAAGGAAAGTGTAGTTGTTTAAAAATATAAATTTTTTTTTCTATATAATAAATGAGAATACAAAAAATTTAAAGCTATGAACGTCAGTCGTTTCCACCAAACGACCAGACAAAAAACAATTTAAATGAATACAACAAGCGCATTGAGTTTGATATTCCTGTTGAAGATGCATTTACACATCCGAATGAGGCTTATGTGTACCAACAGTATAAGCTAACAAAAAAGAGATACAAATGTGGGTTATGAAAAAACTTCAACTATTGACCTTTGTGAGAATTTCTTCCCATTCCAGTTCTCAAGAGTAGAGATCTCTAAGCATGGCAATATAATTGAAAGTATTGACAATCCTGGCATCACTTCGACTATGATGCATGCATTGCTTAGCTCAGAATCGGAATCATCGTACTTGCAACTAGCAGGGGTAGAAAAAGGCAAATATTTTAAGGCAGATGGATATAATGAACTTGTCTATCCATTAAGATATTTGTTTGGGTTCATGAGGGATTGTAATGAAATATTCTGGAAAGGCGGGTACAAGATTACATTCATTCGAAATTCTCATGATGATGTTTCTATTTACAGAAGGCCTAAAACACAAGCAAATGGAGCTGCTGATATTATTCCAGATGCTGGTAAAATTGTTATTAAGAAAATGTAAATCCAGTGGCCAATTGTTGAATACGAACCTAATTATGGAGACGATATTAAAGCAAAACTCTACAAAAAACACAAAATTCCCATCGGTTTCAATTATTGGCAATGTCTTGAAAAACTGTACCTACTGGTGCAAACTCATTCCATTTTGATATAAAGGATCAGTTCAATTCAATCCAATTCGATATGCCTGACTTTGTCATTGTTGGCTATCAGCTAAATAGAAAAGAAAATGCTGATCAAGACAAACATGGTTCAATTTTTCACCATAGTAATGTTAAAAATATTTATATTAAGAATTGAATGAATGAAGTGTTCCCTAAAGAGAATTGGAACCTGGATATCGAGGATAAAATTTTCGATAAGATGTACATTGCCTACAATGATTTTAGAAATTCAAAGACTAAGCTAGATACTCCTTACCGTAACAATGAACTATATTATAACCCCGATGCATTTGTTTCTAGGAGACCATTGTATATTATTGATTGTTCTTACAGAAAAACCTCTATTGTAAAGGATAGAACTAATCTGAAACTTACAGTTGATTTTAATAAGCCAATCGAAGCTACAACTATTTGCAATGTGGTGCTAATAAGCCAAAGAAACCTTATTTATGATGTTAAAAGTGAAACAATCACTGAAGCTAACTAGTGTGCAAACATGTATGGTTATTAATTTGTAATGGGTAATTTCCCATTAAAAACCTTTATTTTAAAGATTCAATAATAAAAACAATTTTAATAATGTGATACATGAACACAGCATTAGTCCATGCAGTCTGACAAACATTATGCAAGGTGGTGATCGTATATATATTTCATAGTTTCACTCCTTTTCAATTTTGTAGTGTCCCCATGGTAGTGTATTAATACCATCTCTAAGAATAAATCTTTTGTCATCTTCGGAACTTAATGCTTTTTTTCTCAACTCTATTGCAAACAGTTCATGTTTATTAGATCTTATGAGATTCATACTTTTGTACACCACTTCTTTCCCAAACAAGCACTTTTTGTAGTCATCAAAACTTATCTCATTCCTGACCACAGTATTTTTCACACCCTTTGCTCTTTTCTTTACATCACTTTCCGCATTTAAGGCATACATTTTAGCTCTTAAACCAATAAATTATTCCATTATTTTCGCATTACATTCATCTTTCATTTTGCCTATAATTTTCTTATTTATTTGTGGCATGTTATATCTATTATTTTTTGGATAATCACTTGTATCAAAATGTTCGATCATTCCTTTCATGTCACTGTAGAAGTCTGGTGTTTTTATACAATATATGTATGAGTCAGTATCTTGATAGCACAGTTATATATTTTCCCCATACTTTGGTTTCATCACATTATAGTGAAAATCGTACATTAAGGTTTTTGACTAGTCAAGTATGCTCATTCCAACATAAATGAGCTTGTTAAAACACAGCTTTGTTTTATTCATGTGAACTGCAACCAAAGAGTCAATAAATATTGTTATATCTTTAAAATTTTGTTTAGCCACTAATTTTACCACTTGCTTGCTGCTTGTGCACAACCGTATATCCACTCTGTTTCTAATGTTCTCCATTGTTTTGCCGAATACAGAGTTGTTCATTAGTTTATAGAAGTCTTTTTCAAAATCATTAGATGCCTTCGTTCGCATATTTGTGTTTAGATCAATATAGGACTTGAGCCAGTCTGATTGGTCAAACTCCAGAACTCTATGGATCTTCTTCAACTTCATTCCGAGGGACAGATATTGCTTAAGATTTACGTAGTGCAGTACATATCTTTCTTTTCATATAATTTAGGCATTTTCGAGCCTTCAGGTATTCTATTCTCTGGAGCCAGTGGTAGATCTTTGTGGAGATCGTGTAGTTCATGTGGATACTCCAAATCAACTTCCAATATATAGCCTTTTGTGGCATCATCTCGAATTTTTGTCACATCTATTTTTGTATTTCTCCACTGAAACCTGCCGTAAGGCAAATACTGACTCATAGCCCATCCATATAAGTTATTGGCATCCAGGTATGCCAGATAAGAGGCTTCAGTGATTCTTTCACTTTTAGCATCATAATCATTCATGTATTTATTATTTGCTTTGGTGCACCTCTTGCAACATTGTGATATTCCACCACGAATACCTTTTTCAATCATCAAAATCATGTTGTAATCCGTTAGTAGTTGTAGTTCTGTCTTAGTATGTTTGAGCATTTCATCCCACGCTAGCCCTGGTGCAGTAAAATGCCATGCAGGATCTAGCTTATATGTTTTGAGACATACATCTCTAAAGTTTTCTATAATATCAGCCAATATCAATACATCTGTTTTGTTATACAACTGAGTTTACTCTCCTAAGGATTTTATGTTGAGAGTTTTCCACACCTTTATTGCAAACTCGTAGTCTTCATCTGTAATATCACATTTGTTGAGTTTGTTGTAAAATGCCTCCTTATTAGGTAGTGATGACTCACAAAATTTTTCAACACTATCCATGTGGTCATATGGGTAAACGCCTTTCCTTGTAACAAGATCTAGAAGTTCATTGGAAAAATGCTTACTCGTTTCCCGGAATTGACTTCTGGAAAGATTGCTAGAGAGCTTATCGGTGCTGCTAGCCATTAATTTCAATTAGTTAATAAATCTTAGATTTACACTCTCACATACATGTTTAGTGAAAGAAATATATTTTTCCTCATTGTTAGGAATTAGGTCAATTTTATTTTCATCGATGCCCAACTCATTTACAAATAAATGTGTGTCATATCCAGATAGATTGTGTATAAACACAGGAACAAACATGGATTTCTATACGATAAGCTACAATCTTTGTGTGTGGCTCCTCTAAATTGACCTGTAAGGTGGTCATGGTCTCTCACAGAGTCTCCATCCAAAGTCTTTTCACATATATGGCAATGGGTGGCTGTATCATAACCAATTTGTTCTTTCTTGGTCAAGGGAATCATTGGTTTTTCATTTTTGTAAACATCTCCTATTGCCTTTGCTTCCTCCATTAACATATTGACGAATACCCTAGATGCATCAGATCCTTCGTAAGTTACTGGTGCCTTATAGTATTCATGTTCATATTTTATATAGTAACTGAAACTTATAGGTTTGTGTTTTTGGTACGGCTTCGTGTAGGAGTCGTCGGGATTTGGTTGGAAAGTGTCGATTTTAGTTAACAAACACTCAAAATCGGCATATATTACTAAAGGGACTCTCAAAGAATGATTTTTATTCTTGAATCTAAGTATGTTATTTCCTTTATGTGGAAGCTCGACTCTAACTCCATCATGATCTCGACAGTCTTCTTCGTGAACATTTAGCTTGCTTTCAGAGTAGAAGCGTTGCAAGTATCTATCACATATGTATATTTTATGACCATTTATTGTCACCTGTGACGCAATAAGTCTCGAAAAACTTTTTATCCAGCAGTAGTGGTCATTCTTTTCAGCTTTGATATCGAGTAGGTTAATATGCTTATCCACCCTTATTTTTTTTTATTTTTAGTGGATAGATTATATATTCCTTGTTGTCCTTGTTTTCTTTTTCTTCATATGCATATACCTTAATTGATAACCCGCTTCTTTTCTCAAAGGTTGGTATGCTATCTAATTTCATAGGAAATTCCAGACCCTTAAGTGCTTCGTCAAACTCATGTTCATGATCCAAATACTTAGTCACTCGTTGGGGATCCTTTTGTGCTGGATGTAGTGCGGATAGAATAGACCACAAAAAGCATTTTTGATCACTGTTCTTTACATTAATTACTGCTTGCTTGGCCTTAATTTTTTCTGGAAGATCAACATAAGAGCTGCCCTTAAGTGGAACATATTTATTTATTCGCACCTCTAGTTTGAATATCCTATTGAGCACCCACTGAGAGCCCTTTGCTTCAAATGCACCCATCTCAGCTATGATTTTTAGTGTGCTATCGTTATAATATTTTTCTAGATTAGTTGATTTAAGTATAATTTTGTTCTTGGTTTTAAAAGAGCTTTCTACATATTCGATATTATCACCAGTTCCTCTTTTGTACTCCGCGAAAAGTTTCATGTTCACTTTGAGATCCATTGATTTTAAATGTTTATTAATTATGCTGGTGACAGCTCCTTTTATATCGTTTAGAAAATGATTCGGGTCTTTGTATACATTCATATTCTTTACAGCATAAGTCTTGATCCTACTTTTAAATGCTGTTTCAGTTTCTTCTACACTGAATCTGAGTGTGTATTTGTGTACTTTGCNTTTTGCTCCTCAAGTAACCTTTTATGAGAGATGTTTTGTAATAGTGGTTACAAGTTTCACACTTGACAAATGGTTGTTGAGTATTCTTCTTATTTATTTTCATAAAAAAATCATGCTTAAATTTATATTCGTTCCAAACATTACCAGTTGCATTAGCCTTTTTCATTGCCATGGTCGTCTTCGTATAATTAGACATCAGTATATTTTCATNTACCAGTTGCATTAGCCTTTTTCATTGCCATGGTCGTCTTCGTATAATTAGACATCAGTACATTTTCATTTGAATTAATATTCATTTAATATGCATATATAAATTTTTTTTTTATAGATTTCACGAACGCATTCTAAGTATACATTTTCATTCCCTTAAATAAAAAAAATGCATGGCTGGTAATTCTTAGAGCACCTTTTTCTAAACGCATTTATCAACACAACTTTTTTGCACTGCACGGGTGCGTGCTCTTATCAGCATTCTCATTAGGTATGGTTATTTTTAACCCATTAGCATTTAAAAGTTTGTTGAAAATGTATGGTTATTTTTAACCTTTTAACATTTAAAAGTGGGTTGAAGGTGGGTGGTTATTTTTAACCCATTAGCATTTAAAAGTGGGTTGAAAATGTATGGTTATTTTTAACTTTTTAACATTTAAAATTGGGTTGCACTCAAATCGGCATTTTGTAACTACTTATATTCGCGGTTTCTTCGCACTTTTTGAATAAAACCTTTGAAAAATCACTCCATGTATGATGTGTTTGGTTGTTTACTTGCTATGTCATGTATCACATGCAGTTTGTATTTCTGTTAACATAAACGTCTCTTATTTTTTATTTAAATTGAACTTTTAGTTTCATTTTATTTATGACTTTTAATATATTTTATACATGATATAAATAAAAACAGTGAGATAATATTTGTTTGTAATGCCTAGTAAGAAATATTAATTTGGCAAAATATTATTACACTGAGTGTGCACGAATGCGGTGTGTTGTCCCTTTGGTGTAATTTTCTAGACATGATTGAGCTTTGTTTGCATGAGGCGGAGGAATATACTGAAAGTATAACTTTAGCAGTGCCTCTTAAAAGTGTGAAGTAAACATGAATTGGCAATACCTCCTATTTTCTATTTATGAACTTATTTAAATTATTCTTTTTCTTTCTGGCTCATTCCGTCTCTACTAGATATATGTCTTAGCCAGTGTCAATAAAACTATTATTGCATGTCATATATCACAACCCCATTTCTTTCTCATTATATAGTTATACCCATGTGTGAAACTGACTGCAGCACTTCACTTACTTTCATTCTCGTGGTTGCCGGTCCTGTTAGTATAATGTTGTAACTTGGACGAGACCCTGTGATCGAGAACCTGTCAGAGATATACACTGAAGAGCCAAAAAACTGGCATAGGCTTGCGTATACAAAAAACAGAGGTGTGGAATCAATCAGAGTAACGCGATGCGGTCGGCAGCTAGATCGGTTACTGCTGCTACAATGGCAGGTTATCAAGATTTAAGTTAGTTTGAACGTGGTGTTATAGTTGGCGCACGAGAGATGGGACATAGCATATCCGAAGTAGCGATAACATTTGGATGTTCGCGTACGACCATTTCACGAGTGCACCGTGAATATCGGGAATTCGGTAAAACATCACATCTTCGACATTGTTGCGGCCGGAAAATATAGTGAAAGAACGGGACAAACTATGACAGACGAGAATCATTAAACGTGACAGACGTGTAACCCTTTCTGAAATTGGCGCAGATTGGATTTGTGGACTGCCCTGCAGGATTCGTGGTGTGAATTGCCTCCTGCATACCTCAGACATTTGCAGAGTCCATGCCACGTCGTCTTCCGGCACTTATGCGTGCTCGCGGGGGCCCTACACGATATTAGGCAGGTTAACCACTTTTTTTGGCTCTTCAGTGTACATGCTGTCGGAAATTTCAGACACACCTCAAAATCGCATTATATGGCCGGCCCTGTCACATCCATGGCATAAAATACTTATTCCCATTTGGTTTCTTTGTTTTACCGAAACTGCGTTCCTCAGGGGAAAATATTTTATTTCAGGAACTGGAGCTTAACATTTTAAACACGAAAATTCGGTACCTGAGTCTTATTCCGAACCCAACCACCTGGTGTGGGTTGATAACAGTGATAAGGTCTATTAATTTTACTCTGTGTAACGCCTTGATTCAAATCTGAAACGTATAAACTCTTAATTTTTTTTCCGAGAGTTACAAAAGTCGCAGTGTTCACACCTGGTGCATTTCTGTTATTTATAAAACTATGGCAATTACTTCAATTTCCTCATTATTCTGCAACATTTTGTATCATAGCTGTTGAATTTCAGTAGCAATTAATCATCTGAAAATGCAGCCAAAAGTATGCTCTCAATTTCTTGATTAAGAACCTCTTTACTTACAGGATCCTCAACATGATGAAAACGTCGTCGCAAAATTTTGCGACATCTGTCTGCGAATTCTTGAACCGTTCTCCATACCTATGATTTGTTCCATGCAACATGGAATAATAAAAATACATATGTTTATTTCCTTACACTGTTCCGTTAACTCATCTTCAAAATGATAAATGGGACATTTCTCCTAAAATGCGGATATGAAGCTGCAAATATAACTGCTAGTGCTTAAAATTTTATACTATGCAGCCTAACCTTATCTGCATTGTTCCATTTTCCCCGGAATAACCGCTACCTGTACACACACTAAATATTTGTGGACTGCTATAACATTTCTTTTCCAACCATTTCTCTACTAGCGAGATGACAGAAAAGTATTTTGCTTCTACTGTCTGCATGGATACTTCTGCATTTAATTCTTTAGCTAAAATAACCACAGGATTTTTTTTTTAATTTTTTTTTTTATTTGTATCTAAGATATTTCTTCAATGAAGATTATGGGACCCAATACTAATTGTTAATAATCCTTTTCTAAGGACAACCGTAATGTGTGGTTTTGTTTTCAGGTAACTTATTCTCCATAAAAACTTGTTTCGATGGATTAAACGATGGCCCATGTAGGCGATAATTCTAGTTTGAAATTGGACACTGGTATATCTAATTGCTCAATATCAATATCCTGATCCACTCGACCGGCAAGAATAAAACACTGTATTACCCTCATTTCCACTTCGAAAAATCCCAGTCCGCCTCTCTACCCGTACTCATACAGTTTATATACTAGAGTAGGAAATGTCCTCTTGGGTTTACTTCTAAATTTTTCGAAACACCTGATAGAGTACTAAGACCTTTCAATTTGTCTTAAAATAGCTTATACTGACCTCTGAAACCTGGCTTGATTCGTTAAGAACTTGCAAATTATAGTACAGGCCTATTATAAATATTTGACTGGATGTCGAAACAATACTGACTGAAATGACTATGAAATATTTTCCTTTCACTTTTAAATAATGTACGACATTTTGCACACCCTCCTACTTTCCTACCGAGTCATTCTATTTTTATTTTACAAAGGGTAACACGTCAGAGGAATTTGAGTCCAAATAAGCTTTCGTGATCTCAATTTCACCCAGTTGATAGGGTTCATGTCGATCAACTCTATGTTGCTGTATATTCTCGCCCACTTATGGCTGAAAGCTTTTCCGTACATAAACTCTGCATCAAATCTGTAGGAACTATTGCAATAGACACTCTCCAAGAAATATTGTAAATCACCCATATCCCTTTTCATAGTGTTGTGATCGCTAGGAGTAATTCGCATAATGTGTACAGCTTCTGGGCATAATATAAATTGCCATGTGGCTAATGAATCACGATCAATAATAACTTCATGTTTAGCCATCTTGCTATGTTACGAACACAGAGAGATACCGAGGGGGCTGACTAAGTTAAGAACCACAAGCCACCAACAAATGTAATGTTCCCGATAAAGGAAAAAATAATGAAAATGAGAATGGTAGATATTAATTAGTTTGTAACTACAAAATATATATACAGAGAATGGACAAAATAATATGAACACCATGCCATATAGTACATTTTGTTGTATGTTGGCAACACTGCTGCCGTGTAAATAATGCGACGCGTGTGTATTGCACAGTTTACGTGCCAACTCTTGTAGGTTATATTTCAGTGTATTATACGCTTTGTTCTGCGACGGTTAAAACAAGCGGTCGGTGAAATGTGTGATCTCTCAGACTTCGAAAGAGGGCAAATCGTTGGTGCTCGGTGAGCGGGAGCGTCTGTGACGAAAACAGCTGAATTGTTTAACGTTTCACGAGCAACAGTATCCACGGTAATGACAGCATACACAAAACATGGTAAAACATCATCGGCGAAGAGGAATAGTGGGCAAAACGCAAAGTTAACTGACAGAGACCGACGAACATTAAAAAGAATTGTGGCCAGACAACATAAAACTACCGCGGAAAAAGTGACAGCAGAACTCAACACTAACTTGAGTAATACTGTTTCGACAAAAACAGTACGGTGGGAGCTCCACAAAGCTAACATTCATGGAAGGTCTGCAATTGCGAAATCCTTTATAATGGAAGCCAACGCTAAGCTGCGAAAGAAGTGGTGCCACGATCATAAAACCTGGACACTTGATGATTGGAAGAATGTGGTATGGTCCGATGAATCATCGTTTACATTGTTTCCTACAAACGGCCGGGTTTATGTATGGAGAACCCCAAAAGAAGCCTACGATCCGGACTGCCTGCTTCCTACAGTCAAGCATGGGGGAGGTTCCGTTATGATTTGGGTGGCTATATAGTGGTATTCAGCTGGGGCTCTCATTCTCGTCACTGGCCGGATTACTGCGAATGAATATCTCGACATCCTCAATGATGAAGTTCTTACTATGACTAGCATATTGCTGCCAAACACTGCCATATTCCAAGATGATAATGCGCCCATACACACAGCCAAAAAGGTTCAGTCTTGGTTTGAGGAGCATCAGAATATCATCAAACAATTGCCAGACCTCAAAATATTTGAACCGTTATAGGGGAGTTTTAGAGCTGAGAGTGAGGAGTAGATTTCCATCTCCAACATCATTGAAGCAATTGGTGGATGTTTTGATACAAGAATGGGACAACATTCCGTTGGAAACTATTCAGACACTCTACGAATCTTTTCCACGAAGAATTGCAGCTGTTCTATAAGCAAATTGTGGCCCAACACCTTATTAATAAATAAATATTGTGTATAAGTCAGGTGTTCATATTAATTTGTCCACCCCCTGTAGGTACTGTTCACACAATAGTCAAGTAAAGCTTCTTTATCTATAATGAAAGTGAACTCTCGAAGAGACAGTTTAGACTAACAAGCAGGGTAAAAATATTGTCTGGATACTGAAACCTCTAGCTGAACCTTCCCTTCAGGTTGATGATGAAGCACGAAGGTAAGAGTTCTTGCTGCTGGCACTAAGGCAGTTTTTAGAAGTATTTTGTGAATGGCATATATACCATAGATCTATTGCATTTATTATGGGACATTTTATGGATATCTGGACGTGAGGCATTTACGACCAGCAAATAAATTTACCTGTTTCGGGAAGTCTTCTGGCATCAGCTTTGAAGAGAATTCCATAAGCTTCCAAGAGAGATAGAGAGGGAGAGAGAGAGAGAGAGAGAGACAACTATGATTCTGGGATGGGCCTGCCTTAGGTAAAATTAGCAAGAAATATTGGCATTGGCGATGAGGTCATGAGGGTTGGGTGCATTCGAGAAAATGTCCACTAAACATTAAAATTGTCTGTAAAGCAACCATGCCTTAAGGCTCTCTCTTATTTGGAAATATTTGGGCATGGTATTATAATTCCATTCGGGCAAGGACCTATGAAAAACATGCACAATTTAGTCATGTTTATGGCTACTTCCATGGAACTACAGAATGTGAGGACAAGCAAATCTGATGATGTGCCATAATGGACTCTACTGCAACATCTTCAAAATGTCATGGTATCTGTAAGCCCTGTGCTACGATGTGCAGTGTCCCAGAAGAAAAGCTGCTGACGACTGAAAAAGGATGAACTGTACGTATAGTGCCCTCTGCGCCGATTGCCTTTGNGTCCCAGAAGAAAAGCTGCTGACGACTGAAAAAGGATGAACTGTACGTATAGTGCCCTCTGCGCCGATTGCCTTTAACTCCATGTCGTCATGTGGAACATTTGCAGTAGTGCACCAAACATCGGTAGTGGATGCAGGAAAGCTATCACAATGNACTCCATGTCGTCATGTGGAACATTTGCAGTAGTGCACCAAACATCGGTAGTGGATGCAGGAAAGCTATCACAATGTTTTTCTCCGAAGAATCGTGTTTCACTCTTGCTGATGGCATTGCCTACCAATGTTACTGAGTGAATGTGTTTCCATTTTTTTGCATTTGCGTGGTATGCCCTTGATGGCATTTTGAGGCAGAGCAATGCATGTATGCATGCTGAGATCATTTTGCACCATGCTTTACAAGATATGGACTCAAAACCAAAGCCTTCGAGATCCATGGGACTGCCACTTATAAAGAATGTGTANACCATGCTTTACAAGATATGGACTCAAAACCAAAGCCTTCGAGATCCATGGGACTGCCACTTATAAAGAATGTGTAAAAATATCTGCGCTTCAATCTCAAGCACCTGCTGGTTCCAAATGCTTAAAGAACTACATCGCCACTTTGTGAAAGAATGGTGGAATACACCATACAATAATATTGTTGCTCCATGCTATGTTTAGTGGCCACCTCCCCACTGTTTCCAAATAATGGAACACCCCATATTAAATTTTGTGATCTCCTTGAAACGTTACACACAAATATAGTTTAAACGAGACTATAATATTTTTATGTCTCCCTANACCATGCTTTACAAGATATGGACTCAAAACCAAAGCCTTCGAGATCCATGGGACTGCCACTTATAAAGAATGTGTCTAAATATCTGCGCTTCAATCTCAAGCACCTGCTGGTTCCAAATGCTTAAAGAACTACATCGCCACTTTGTGAAATAATGGTGGAATACACCATACAATAATATTGTTGCTCCATGCTATGTTTAGTGGCCACCTCCACTGTTTCCAAATAATGGAACACCCCATAATAAATTTTGTGATCTCCTTGAAACGTTACACACAAATATAGTTTAAACGAGACTATAATATTTTTATGTCTCCCTANTAAATTTTGTGATCTCCTTGAAACGTTACACACAAATATAGTTTAAACGAGACTATAATATTTTTATGTCTCCCTATATTTCATAATCCTTGTACAGACACACGTCCTGTAACAAGTTAGCAAAACATGGCAGTTGGAATAGGTAAAACGAGAAGAAAATGTTTGTATCTCACTTGTTGCTGGTTGCTGGAAGTGACTCGTTCGCAGTACGCGCTACTGCAGCCGGCGGTGTTATCCATTCGGTTCGGTACAGGAGTACTTATGAAATTCGTGTTTGTTGACAACTTTACTACATCCGCGTTCGATTCACACACACTCCTTGCTTACGTACTACCCTGCGAAGCACTAAGTACTCACAGCTTAGCAGGTGGAAAAATACTTTGTCACAGCCCATGACTATAGTAGCTTGCATGCTGGGAGATTGCATTGCAAATTACTTACTACATACAATACACACCAGCTATATGCAGCCAGCTTAACTATACTCCGCTATTTTAGAATATCACAGCCTGTGGCAGCTGTGCCANTTTTAGAATATCACAGCCTGTGGCAGCTGTGCCAACACAGGCTGGCTAGCGAACCAATTATTTCATGTTTTTTGGAATCTATAGCTTATCCGACAAGAGCAGGGGGGGGGGTACAATTGCACCATTTCTTGTTCCCAACCTTATTTTCCCATAGCATTTCTATTAACGCATGACCTGTTTAACATATATTCTATCGGGAGTGTTTTTTTCTGTGACTCTGCTGTCTTTCTTTCTCTCCTCCTAGTTATAGGTAAAATAAAGGAACAAGTAAGAAAAAGTCGTTGCCCCAATTGCGGCCATACATACCCAATCCCTATCTGTCGCAATGCGTTCTTGCGTGAACTAATCTCCTTGTAGGCGTATGTAACTCAGCCATGAGACGCACTTAGCACCCGTCCCTGCCTCGGAAGTACATTTAACACTTATATTAGGGTAGGTTAGGAAAACTATTTGCACCTTTCCATATGGGACTAGTGTGTGAGTAAGAAAGGAAGTGCTGTCTGTTCTCTTTTTAGCCCCAAAAACTAAACATAATAAAATCAATGTTTGTTTAAAACTTCCCNAAAGGAAGTGCTGTCTGTTCTCTTTTTAGCCCCAAAAACTAAACATAATAAAATCAATGTTTGTTTAAAACTTCCGAAGTGGGACAGGTGTGTAATAAATTTTAAAAAAAAGTATGTCCAGATTATAGTCTCATAAACTACAATTCAGAAACGTAATATTGTAAGGATATTTTACTAAACCAAGCTTTTAGTAATATGCACTACGAAGGTAAAGATAATTACGATATCGTCCTGAATGGCTGCATTAGAGTATTTATGTACTATTATTTCGCAAAATGAAAGAATATTACATTATTATCGTTTTTTGAAAGTAATACAAAAGCTAGTAACTGAACTGCATGGCTTTGTCTTGATTGTAAATTAGTTTAAATCCAAGGACAGAATTCGAATGAAGAATTAGACAGGTCGAAACACAGTGGAAAACCCTAGCTATGTGTTTCATCTGGAAAGTACTGTAGATTTCATGCTAAGCAATTTAGCTCCCAAGAAATAACCAATAAAAATATATGCGATTAGAGTAAAAGGATTTTTTATCGCGGCAGATGAAAATGTGGAACTAATTACAAATCACGGGATATAAGTATTTATCAATTTCAAAAAACATACGCTGTGTGCTGCGATTTTCATGACTGCGAACTTTATTAGAGATAAAAAATATAATATTTTTGAATATTGTTACCTTCCGGTACAAGGATTGGAAAAATCGTCTTCTTGGCTTGGCATTTTCAGAACATAAGAGTTCTTTGCATAAAATGGCACAAGATTAGAATTATCTTTGTAATTACAATTTTGGGAAACATAAATGTATATACTCGTGATTCGGAAATTAAATTCCCAAACTGTGGCAGGCAATTCCTTATGAAATGTAAAGTCGAAAACGTATGGGACACTATACACCTAAACAGAATATTAAACGATATATGAGCCTGTGAATATTGTATTTTGAAAACGTATTTTAGCTGAATGTTTTGTACTTTCTGCCAGCGGTAGGGATTACGGCGATTTACCCACAGCACGTCCCACACAGTTGAATGGGCCAGGACCTATGGATTAGCCACCATCTTAGATCCGACATATTGGATGATGTCACAGCCACCATCTTGTTTATAGCCACTATCTTGTTTCCATCCACCAACTTTTTTTACAGCAGCCATCTTGTTTCCATCCGCCATCTTGTTTCTGCCATCCGCAATCCTGTTTTAGCCAGACATCTTCTTTCCCAATTAGCATCGCATCTGTCGCATGCTGTAGT